>KZ451895.1:732551-782540 GCA_002786265.1 Apostasia shenzhenica
CTCTCTCTCTCTCTCTCGGAATCGATGATGCGGAGGCCTAGATCGTCTTCTTCCTATTTTGTAGATCTGAGGAACAGAGAGCTCAGCGGTTCCAAAGGTAAATTTTTCTCTATGCTTCCTTCATTCCTCTCAGCCGAGCACTTGATCTCCAGCTTATTTGCTCTCTTTATCCCTTTACGTGCTCTAGTGTGGCAAAGATCCTATCTCGCCGATATCTCATCTGATTCCAGCAGCTTCATCATTGAGCATGAACGCGATCCCTCCATACCTCTTGCCCTATCTTTCTGCAAGGTTTTTCTCCCACCTTCGCCTTCCAGTAAGCAAGAATTGTTTTTCTTTGCTTGATGTAATGGTCACGGGTTAATTTTTTTTGGAACAGACTAGTAGAAGTTCTCATATCCTCGCAGTGTCCGATGAGGAGGGGTATGTGAGTCTGTACAATACGAGGAAAGATCTAACTGGCAGTTATTGTTGCTCGGATAAGACGGGTAGGTGTGATTTGTAGATCAAAATATCCAGATTTTATTTATACTGAAATACAGTTAGGGTTCATGTTTCTGATTTTCTGCAGCTGAAGCCAAGGTTTACGAATGGGTTGCTCATGAAAACGCTGTTTATGACATTTGTTGGATTAAGGTACCATTATTTACTTCTTTTGGATCATGAAACCGAAAATCTTCCCATTTACAGCTAATTATTGTTTTCAGGATGATTCTCAACTGCTGACGGCTTCTGCTGATAAGGCAGTAAGTTCTATCCTTTCCAAAATTATTTCATTCGTCTTCAACTGAATGTTTGCATTTTTAGTAGAAGTATGGATCTCTGAGGGACGCCATAATGCTGTGGAACCTAGTTCTTGCTATCCTTTTTGTCCTTGATAATCTAATTGCAGAGTAATTTTTTGTTTGTTCGTGATGTCATTAGTTGAAGTTATGGGATGCTGAAAGTAGGAGATGCATCGGACGATTGACTGGGCATACTGCCACTGTGAAGTCAGTTTGCTCGCACTCATCGAATTCTGGTGTGACATTCTATGTTATGACTCTTTCTACAGGCATAAATTTCCAATAATGATGCAGAAGATAGACTTCTGATGGATGCCTATATTTAATTTCATTACAGATCTTTTTATATCTGGCTCAAGAGATGGCTCTTTTGCCCTATGGGACCTCAGGTGTAACAATGGCTCTACAAACAGCAATGAAGAAACTCTGATAAAGTATGATATTTTCTCATGCGTTTAAACGCTCATGTCCATCCTTTTCTTTGTTAGTTTTTGAACTTTACATCAATCCTTTTGCAATTAAACGTACTCTAGGAAAGTTAATAAACATCATTTTCTAGGTCTACTAATGTTGTTAAGGAAGCCCATGTGTCTTCTCAAGGAAGAAAGAGTACGAGAAGAAAGGTTGGCCTCTTTGCTTAAGTGATAAAAAGGGGTAAATATCAATCTGGTCCTGAGGTTAAGGCCTAATAATGCTCAAGTCGATGAATTTCAGAAGCTACCCATTGGGTTTCAGAAGCTATCCATTGGGTCTCTAATACTGTCAAAATTTTCAATCTGATCCTTGAGGTCAACTTAGACAGTTCTCACAGCCCTTTCTAAATAGTTTTTATCAATTATTAGTGAGCACATGACCAAAACCTATAGTTTATTTATTCCACTATTTTCGAAATTACTTGATTGCCTGTAAAAAATTTTCTCTTCTTTCCCTCTCTTTCCCTTTCTTCTGTTTTCTTGTGTGGAACCTAAATTGGGGATGTTTGATGGTGTTGAGAATACACTTAAATAATTATCATATTGTAGTAGTTCAACAAGTTGTGGTGTTGATATATAAGAAGTGGTTCTTATCTAATTAGTTAAGTTTTTAAGTGGGTGTTCATCACCCCCGCGTTGGGCTACACTTGGGTCTCTTGGTATTTCTCTCCTAACAAGTGGTATCATAGTTGATGGTTCGGTTGAGATCAAAATTTCATAAAAATTATGTATCATTTTCAACCAAGATTGAGCAAGAATCTAAGGGTAGGTGACCCCATTATGCTCACTAGGTATTTTGTGGCTCTTGATGTGCAGACAGGTGTTAAAATGATTCATTAGATTGGTAAATATTAATGTGGATTGTCATATGAGAAAATTGTTTGGGAATGTATATGAGCAATTATCTTATTTATAGTTCAGCAAATTGTGGTATTAATATACAAGAAGAGGCCCTTACCCATTGGTTTAGATTTCTTGGTTAATGGGTGTCCACTTGTGTATTAAGCCTCAACACGGGCTTCTGGTGTTTCTCACCTATTGACTTCTTGTTTTCTATGAAGAATATTTTTTACCAAGATATATATGATCATCAACATCCTCATCTCTAGCTCAATCCTCAACGCCCATAGCTAGAGTTGGGAAGGTGCGACTCATACTCTGCTGTAGTGTCATCCACTAATGGTGAGACTCTATGCAAAAGAGAACACAAGCAAAAGAAGTGGGGTTGGTGGAGAAGGGGCATTATTACTATTTTGTAGCTATTTGATGAAATTTTTTATTGAAGGATTAGATTGAAAATTGTAACTAGCCACATGTACCCAATAGATATTTTTTTGAACTCGTAGACATGTATTAAGATTTAGACCTTAATCTTGGGGGCCTAAGTGGTATTTACCCAAAAATATTTCCTTCTAACTATTTTCTCCTCTGAGGAAGGCCTTCATTATTTTATGGGAAATAGCCAAATGTGCTTTTAATTCTTTGTTCTTTCAGGCAATCTCAAAGAGCGTTACAGCAGTCCTTTATCTTAAAGATGATATCTCTATTGCTAGTGCTGGTGCAGCAGACAGGTTAGAAAGTGATTTGACAAGTTGAATTCATTTTCTTTTTCATCTAATGAGTTCTTTGTTAACTATTCATTTCCTACTTTCGCCAGGCTGAATCTGATAGGCAATGTTGTCTACATGTTTCAGCTTCTTTTCAAATATTTCTCATGCTTTCCTTTTTGATTCTTGTAACCAGTGTTGTCAAGCTCTGGGATGCTAGAAACCTGAAAGCATCTATTTGCCAGGCATTCCCAGACATCAAGTCACCTTCTAAAATGGTGAGTTTAGACTTTGGCCTTGTTTGGTTGGGACCCAAAAAACACTCCAAACTCTTCAAAAGCACTTTCATCGATATTTCATATTTATTTTACATCATATATATAATTAAATATTAAAAATTAACTTTATTTTACATCTACACATACTTCAATAAAATTTTTTTATTTTACATTCAATACAGTACTCAATAAGAAAATATTTTTATTTCATATCATATTATTAGAATTATTTTTTTTCTATTTTATCTCAAAAAAACTTAAAACATCTCCAAATTATACTCCAACTAAACAAGGTCTTTTATCTCCCCTTTTTTGAAATAAGAAGTTGCACCTTTGGTTCGTTGATGCATGCCATGAAAAATATTGCACCAGATGCCTTCAAACATATTGCACCAAGTTGTTAACAAGGAGTTCCATTCCCTTCCCATCCCTAAAGAAGCAAAATGAAACAGAAATTGCTTGTGCTTTTACTTAACATTTCAAACACATGCAATTGATGAATGAAATGTCACCATCTTTAAGGCAAAATCACCCCATGGAATTTCCTGTCTATCTCAAGATTCAACGGGTGTATTTCTTGCTGCCTCTTGCAGGGATAGCAGGTATGCCCAACAACTGTCTCATAATCATAGATAATTAATTTCTCAAGGGCAATGTTCTTAGTCTATGCCTTACTAATTTGCTTTCAATTGCACCTACATTGATAACATCAGGGTATATTTGTATGATTTGCTTCATCTTTCCAAGGGTCCCATAAAGATCTTCACCGGAAGCAAGATTTCCTCATTCTATGTAAAGGTAAAAACTGCTGATTTTTGGGGCAAAAAAGATTATGCAAGTCAAGATCCATATTTTAAAATTTTTATGCAGTCAGAAATAAGCTCTGATGGTTCCCACATTCTTGGCGGGTCAGGGGACGGAAATGCATACATATGGAGTGTAATTATTGATCTTATAACTGGTTTCTTTTCATTCGGTTTGATTGTGATGATGCAGCAGTTGAAATATCGTTGTTAAATCTTCTCATTAGGTCAACAATCGTGAAGATATTCCCCTCTCTCTCAAGGCTCATGAAGATGAAGTCACTGCAGTAGCATGGTAGGCCTCAAAAGTGTAGATTACTGAAACTTTAGTTTGCATTCTTTTGAGCAAAGTCCTCATCTTGCCTCAGGTGTTCATCCGAGGTTGCAAAGTTGGCTACTACATCAGATGATTGCATGGTTGGTGTGCTCAAATATAATAGTCCACTTACAATGCATCTTCATTATTCATTATTCATTATTATTATTATTTTAAACTATGCTGGTTCATTAAAGATCATTTATTTATATCATTTTGATGAATTAAAAAAGCATTTAATCTCTGCATTCGGACGTTATATGATGTATGGTCCTTTTCTTTTTTTCATCATTTTTGCCCTACATCTTTTTCCAAAACCATCACTTTGGGTATTTTAATAGCTTTTGCAAGCATTTGGTCTCATTCTTGTGACTTTTGATTTAAACACACTCTCTTTTCTTTTAGAATTTAGCAAAAGCAAGAAAAATATTAAGAAAAGATGATTAATTTAGCCTTTTATTATGATGTTAGTTATATTATTTAGTGGAATTAATGTTTTGGTTTAATGACACGTTTGAATAACATTGAAAGAAATTATAAAATTATTACTCTAGAATGACATCTAGATGTTAACTGAAAATGTCATCTTACTATTGGCATCATCGTGCCCTCACTTGACTTCAAAAAAAAAAAAAAAAAAGTATGTTCAAGTAGTTTTTTTAAGTATAAGTAGTTTTTAGGCCCCTAAGGTTGATATAATTGCATTTTGATTCATAATAATTAATAGGTAATATAAGCATTTATATAACATTGATATATTTACATTCCCTTTGCATTCAATGTGCTGAGGATTCTAATCTGTGTTGTAGGTTCGCATTTGGAAGATGAAAGAGGGATCATTCAGCACAAGGTCGCCAATATCAATGCGCAGGAGAATTACTGCCCCCCAAATAATGCAGTGCAGAAAGATAAACTCTGAAGAAACCCAATCAGACTCCGGATTCATTTCTGAAACGTCTTGTGCCCATAAAGAAGCAATGAGTCCATCCTCTCCTCAGGCTAAGCTGCTCGAATTCAAGACTCCTGAATCCATGAACAAGAGGAGAAGACATGGCCTACTATTCTCCATGCGCGAAAGAGAACTGCTGAGCCCCCCAGACTTCACGTCTGACAGCCCTTCTTCAGTCCTTGATCCTCCTCCTTCCTCTTCCAAAAGGAAAACAATTCGCGACTATTTTACAGCATCTTGAATCCCTGGTATACCTTCCTTTTTCCCTGAGGCCCTATAAGTATTGCAAATTAGTTCTAATGTTTTAAAAATTTTATTTTAAATTTATGAAGTTACAAAAATATTATATTTTAAGATTATTTTTATTTTTTGATTTATTAATTTTTTAGAATATTTGAAATATTAATGTTTATATTGAGTTTCTCTTAGCTTAGGTGGGAGTGAGTTTGGTTGGAAATAATAGGGCTCTGATTTGAGTCTCCATTACGATAATTTTTAATTTGGGTAAGGAAACTTGTGGTGTTTGCGGTAAAAAATTAAGAAATTGTATATTAATAATTATGTTTTTCTAAGTTTACATGTTTAATTTTTTAAAATATATAACATTTCAAATTAGTTAAAAAAAATTATCAAATTATGTTTTTTTTTATAGAAGAGTTAAAGGAAAAGTTAATATGTTGAAAGACGGGTTAAAATTGTAGTGTTTTTATAGCTTGAGTTTGAAGAACTCAAACTGAGATTTTTAAAAAGTTCGAACTATTTTACGATGCTTTTTCAACTTGAGAGGCTGATATTCAATTTACCCTTTTTTTTTCTTTTTTTCAGAGCATCTGTTCTTCATTTGGTGGCAATTCAAACTCTTGAATCATTGCAGAATTTGGTCTTCTTGAGTCTTTGTATGATGACATGGTCAAAAAGCTTAGTTGGAGGAAGAGATTCAAAGAATTGATGATTGAATCATTCTTTCAGGATTGGAGGAAGTCATTGTTTGCCAGCACCTTGTAATTTCACCATTTTTTTTTCTTCTTTCATTG
The DNA here is from genome assembly GCA_002786265.1 of Apostasia shenzhenica. NCBI lineage: Eukaryota > Viridiplantae > Streptophyta > Magnoliopsida > Asparagales > Orchidaceae > Apostasia > Apostasia shenzhenica. The sequence continues at coordinate 738,737 of KZ451895.1, forward strand.
ATTTTTAAACTGTTGGATTCATTTGATAAATGTTGTATTATATTAAAGAGGTGAATACTGTTCTTTTTGTTCTGGATTCTGTCATTTCTATTAAATGAATTCTATTTTTCCTATCTTTAGAATATTATATTGTTAAATTTTCTCAAATTTTGAATTTGAGTAAGATTTTTATGTGATCATAATAAAAATTGATTATAAAAAATCTATTTGATTTTAATATTTTAGCTCTTGTTTGGGTTCATGTTTAAGTTAGACATAACAAATTTTTTTTTTAAAATAAAATAGTTTATATCATTTTTAATATATAAATTAATTTTATTTAGGGTGCTTTTGGTTTATTATTATTTTAGTGTTATGTAATTTAATTTAGATGTTATAATATTTAAATATTATTTTTTAATTAATAATTTTGTAATTTTATAAAAAATTATTTATAGATATCATTAAATTAAATAATTATTTTCTTTAGATAATATAACATAATATTAAGATAATATTAAATTAAATATCTTCTTAATATTTTTATAATTAACTAATTTTATTTTTTATTATATATATATATATATATATCTTAAAAAAATTATATTTTTTTATAAAAAAATTGAAAAAAATGGTTATATTCAATTTAGTCATGAATCAATCAAGAATTTAAGCTATTTATGTGTGATGTGTAATATTACTTTTTTTTATCATTTATAGAATTATAAATTTAAGTTCTCAAAAAAAAAAGAATTATAAGTTCACAATTCCAAAGATAACTATAGGTGATTTAATTTTTGTGCCACAATATCAAAAGAATAGAATTGTATGATAATACAAAATGCTATCATTGTGATTTCTCACAAAAATGAGTTGAGCACAATTCTAGAGAACTAAAAAAAAGTTATATAATAATACAAAATAGATATATTGGCAAGGGAGATCTATGTCAATCACAAAATTAAATGATCTCTTAGAAATGCGAAATAAGATTGAATTATATACGAAATGCATGTTCGATCTTGTAAAACTTAGGAATAATAAAGTAATAATTATTAAAACATAAAATATTATGATGTAAAATTATACCTTCTCGATCTCTAAAAAAATAAAATGAGATCGCATGATAATATTTAATAAATATACCCATGATAGAATTAGGGGTGGCAAAAATGGGTCGTCGGGTTGGGTTTGGGTCGAACTAGAATTTGACCCGACCCGAATAGCTTCAACCTGAATCCGATCAATTTATTAAATGGGTCAAAATTCATGACCTGAATTCGATCTGACCTACTTATAGAGTATTTTTGATAAATGCTCAACCTGAATCCTACCCGACCCGATTATATCTAACTCAAACCTGATTTGTTTAATAAATGAGTCAAAATTTATGACCCATACCCAAAATTTGCAAGTCGAGTTTACGGATCAAGTCATATATTGTAACCCATGGGTAGAATCATATGATCCTTGTTAAACTAGAAATAAGATAGAGATCACAAAAATGCATATTTATTTTTTTTAAATTTTCTTTTTTAATAGTTTATTCCTAAGATTTTAAAATCTATGTAAAAGAAAAAAAAAGGAAATTATTGTGAATATGAATTGTCATCATCATAATATTTTATAGAATTATATGATCTCAATCCCAAAACTATAAAAAGGAATCACATAATATGAAATGGCTATCAACCACAGTTTTGTGTTGCCATAAATTTATTTGAAATTAATTTGTACCAATGTCTATAAATTGAGAGGTTAAATTTCACATAATTCAAAATTGATGTGTCGTGCCAACTAATTATAATTTATGGTCCACATCAACTCTTAATTAACCTTTCAAATTTATTAGAGATTTTTATTCGACACAAAAAAATTTAATATTTATTTATTAGATGCCCTAAAGTTAAATATTACATGACACACACTCATTTATTTTAATTTTATAACCAACACACTCTAGTTAAAAATTTCTACATTTTATTTTATGTAAACCATATCTAAGTTATGTTTTAACTTAAATATAGTTTATCGGAATAAAATTTAACCCTTCGTAGATCTTAAATCATATCTTACATATTAAAAGCTATTTAAATCTGTTAACTATGTAGAATATTCTATTAGATGCCTATTTTAATAATGAGAAATTGGATAAATGATTTGATTTGATTTGAGATTCACCGAGAGTTAAATTTTATTCCGATGAACCTTATTTAAGTTAAAACATAACTCAGGTATGATTTACTTAACTAAATATAAGTATTTTTAAGTAGAGTATGTTGGTTGTAAAATTAAAATAAATGAGTATGTGTCATGTAATATTTAATTTTATGATGTCTAATAAAAAATATTGAAGTTTTTGTGTCATAGGGGGTAAAAGTCTCAATTTATTACCCGAAAAAGTTTTTCATGGTTTTTGTTTTATATATCTAGCATCAAAACTATATAATTATTTTTTATATATTTATTTCAAAATTATTAAATTTTTAATATAATTAATTAATTTTATTTCACATTACATATAATTAATTCATAGCAAATGTTAATTTTATTTTGCATAATTTGAATTTTGATATTCTAAAGATCTGTGGTGGTTAAGTAGTTGATTTTTTTTTTTGATAACGGTTAGGTTGTTGATTTTAATAAGCCATGAGTGGTTAGTGAAATCTTTTATAATGCCTAATGAAATACATAAAATAACAGCATAGTATCTAAGCTTGCATCAAGTTGACTTTAAACTGTTAGATATAATAATTATAATATTATTGACATGTGGCTCCAGCGCTGCATCACAGTCATACACGTGACGCTCTATTTTGAAATATTATGTATTAACCTTTGAAGTTGTTTGGAGCCTCCCACACCTCGTGAGTGAGGTTTGGAGTCTCCCAAATCTCGTGAGAGTGGTTTGAAGCCTTCCAAATATCCTGCATGACCCTTGTTTAAACAGCTCTCCCAACCATATCGAGCACGATATTTCTCAGCTATACTTATCACTGTCAGAGTGCTCTGGTCGCACCATTTCCAAAGCAGCATGTTTCTTTCAGTCACACAAATCAAGGACCCGCGTGCTTCAGCCATCACGAATCCCCAGAAGCAGTACCGAGATCCAAAGGCCAAGCTCTCTTTTTACTAACTCTGGTCCCTCTAGTGGCCGACAAAGCAGCATAGGTCCAGGACTTGTTTTGTCTTTTTCTTTCGAAAAATCAGGACAAAGCTGCACCATTCGCTGCCTACAAATACCAAGGAACAGGTTTCAAAGAGGAGGAGAACGGAACAGATCAGAAAAGAAGAGAGGACTCGCCCCAGGAAGAGCAGAATCCCTCATCTATCACCTTTTGTATAGCAGGAGCTTCAGAACAAAAAAAACTCTCTCTTTCTCCTTCTTTCTCTCTCTTCCTCTTGTAAGCTTTTTGTATTAGCCTTCATGGCTACCTTTTCCGATTAGTGAAACTTCTTCGCTGACCGCAGGGAATTTCCTCCCTAAACCACTTTAAACCTTTGTGTGCTGTTCTGGATGCCCCGAACTCTCTCTCTCTTAAGCCTCATCTAACAGGCTTATTCCTCTACGCGTCGTCGTCTCTTAGGACTTTCTCTTTTTCGGTGTTTCTTGGAATTTCCTACATCCTACGTCAACAAATATTTTTCTGATAATTTTGTGTAAAAGGTAAAATATTATATTGATATAAATAAAATAAATATTATGTTTAATATTAAAATTTATATAAAATTTGAAATAATTTTTTTCTTTATTTAAAATTATGTTAAAAGAATGTGTCTAAGAAAATAACATTTTGATGAAGTTCACATGCAGAAGATCTCACTTTTAAATGAAAAAAAATATTAATAAGTTTTTAAAATTTATTTATAATTATATTTTAATTTATAATTCTTGAACATTTTTTAGTAATAAAATGAGAATTTAATAGGTTTTCATAGTTTTAATTAGAAATTTAAATAATAAAAAAAATTAAAAAAATATAAAAAAATGTAATTACAAGTAAACTATTAAGGTGTATCACTATTTTGCCTTTTTAAAATAAATAAATCAAATCAATTTTAAGAAAAATTTCTAACTGAGGTGATTATAATTTGCATAAAATTCAAAAAAAAGGGGCAAATTTAGAGTTTCGAACATAATTTGTAAGAAAATAATTGAAAGAGGTGTTGGGCGAGATTATTAGGTTTGAATAATGAATAATAATCCTATAAAAAATTATTATATGCGTGATAAATAAAATTATTTTGTTTACTTATTAGATACAAGAGATATTTTAAATATATTAATATATATTACTCGCTTTATACGATAGTCTCAATGAGATTTTAAAAATTTAAATTATATGATTGAAATATTATAATTTTATTATACGAAGCAATATTGGCTCTTTGATATTGTGTATCGAATTATTAAAATAATATTCATAATATTTTATATTATTAAGTAATATTCAACATTTATTATATTTTTTTAAATATTATGTGAATAAATTATGATTGACGGCTAATTTAATTATAATTAGCAGTTAATCTAATCATAGCTTATAGCTAATTTATTAATAATTAGATTGTGGGACGATAGGTGATAGATGAAAATTAACCGCTATATGAAGCGAATAATATTAATGAGTTTCAGATATTTCTATTTTGATTATTTAATAAGTATATAAGATAATTTTATATATCATTTACATAAATCGGAAAATTTTATACGTTATAGCATCTACATATTATTTTTTAATTAAAAATTTTATTAAAAATCTATTTAAATATATCAAATTAAATAATTATTTTTAAAAATAATATAATATAATATCAAAATAGCATTAAATTAAACACTATTTTACTATTTTAGTGAATTATAGTTTGATTGATTTATATATATATTTGTTTACATTAAGAGTACTTATTCTTATAATGAAGTTCGATCTTTATTTATGTAGGGTGTAGGATAATCAATAAATATCTATAAATAATTCTCTTATATTTCGTTCTATAAAAAAGAAATCGAGCATATTCAATTATATTAAATATATATTTTTATTATTTTTAAAAAATAATGCTCTAAGTCAAAATTAACTATATTTTATATTATACACATAATTTTAAAATAAAAAAGTAATTTTATTTCACATCCCATACGCATATCAAAATAATAACTAATTTATATTACATCTTTAATGTATTTTAATATAATAATATATTTTATTTCATATTATTCATAATTTTTAATAAAAAAATATTTTAATCTTAATTTTATTTTTATTAAAATTAAAGTTCATCACTTCAATCATTTATTATTCTTCTTCTTCTTCGAGGAGTGATCTAACCCAATTGGGCTAGAAAAATAAAATAAATAAATAAATAGATTAAAAAATAAATGTTGAAATTTGAATTATTATTATTTGATTATTAAACTCAAAGCCTCACAAATGGCATCCAAATTAGTCCTCCTCTCTACAAGACCAGCAGAAGAGCCCAAAATGCCAATCTCTCCTTCTAAGCCCATTCCCCTGCTTTCTTCTTCTTCCTCCTCCTCCTCGGATCTCGCCCTCAACCCACCATGATTAAACTTCCCCTCTTTCTCCTACTCCTCCTCCTCGCCGTCGCCGGCGGGCAGAACTTCACAGTCCCCACCCCCTGCCGGCAGTCTTCCGCCACCCCCACCTGTTCCTCCCTCCTCTACGCCCAATCCGGCAACCTCTCCCTCCCTGACCTCGCAGCCGTCTTCTCCGCAAACGCTTCCCTGGCCCGCCCCATCTCCCGCCCCTCTGGCGGTGCCGGCGGCTACCTCCTCGAAGTCCCCTGCCTCTGCTCCGCGGCAGGCGGCGGCGAGCTCGCCCTCTTCCACGATGCCACCTACCTCGTCAAAAGCGGCGACACCGCCGATGACATCACCGCCAACGTCTTCAGCGGCTTGGCCTGGAAGATCGACGCCGGGCTGAAGGCCGGCGAGACTATCACCGTCCACATGCCCTGCGGCTGCCTCGACCGACAGGTGGAGGTCGCCAGCTACGCCGTGGAAAAAGGCGACACCTTGTCGACGATCGCCGGAATGTTAGCCGCCGACCTGGAGGAAACCAAGAGGATGAACTCCGAGCTGGTGGCCAACCCAAACTTTTTGAGCGTCGGCTGGATCTTGCTCGTCCCCGTCGGCACCGCCGTGCCGGCGGTCTCCGGACGGAAGAAAAACGTCGTTTTGGCGCTGGTGATAGCGATTCCGGTGGTGATTTCAATCGCCGGACTGTTGATTCTTCTGGTCCGATATTGGGGAATCCGGCGTCGTCGCCTCCTGGAAGAAGAAGGGAAGAAGACGACGGCAAAGAGCGCCAGCTCGAAGAAGAATCATAGCCAGAGGAACTTGGAAGGTAATTAAGAAAAGTTTATTAATATAATTAAATTTAATTAAAGAGTAAATTACTCGTAGATTATTTTAATTTGAGATACCCTCAATAATTATAAATTTCATTGAACTCCATATCTTTCCGTTTGGTCCTCTATCAAATTATCCTTTAACTTAGGTCAAAATGACCATTTTACCTTAATAATCACTTCTATATTTATATTAATTATAAATTAAAGACGAAATTTAGAATTGTCTTTTTTTTATTGAAACTTCATAGAATAGGTTTTTTTCCAAAGAAAAAATTAAATGGAACATGGAGACTTTGGTGAAAGCTCTTAAAATGGACTGGATTAAAAGATACTTAAAATGCAAGGACTTATAAGTAATTTCCCTCATTCAAGTATCTCAATGATCAGAAGGGAAGGCCTTTGAGTCGGAGCGGCCGGAGATATTCAGCGTGGAGGAGGTGGAAAAAGCGGCGTCAAACTTCGACCCTTCGAGGGTTATTGGAGTGGGCGGATTCGGTAGTGTTTACTATGGGATGCTGGGGGAGAAGGTGAGCTAATTAAACGAGAGTTTGGTTCAATATTATCTTAGTATTATATTATATTATTTAAAAAAAAATATTTGATTTAATGATATGTGTAGATAATATTCTTAAAATTTATTAAATTATCGTTCAAAAGATGATATTTAATTAATGTGATATTAAGATTACATAATATAAATTATTAATGAAAATATTAACTTAGGGATAATTAACTGCATACCACATCATTTTATTTTATTTATGCATTACTCATCTATTCTTAGTTAATTACACTATGCACACTCAAAATATTATAAAATCTTACATACACACGCTTAAGTTAAAATTTAGTCAAAATCTATTTGAAAAAAATATAATATTTCATTAGTAAATCATTAAAATTACATTTTTACCCTTAATAGTATATTTTTTTCTTCCTCGATATCACATTAAAGCGCTAATCTGTCCTAAAATTAATTCATGTCGCGGATGTTTCCTTCCCTTATCACAACCTAAACATCAAAGTTATAAGATTTTCACTCAAAATATATTTAAATACCCTTAAAATAATATGATGAACGGTTCAAATTTTTTGTAACCTAATTATAGTTAGGTTATTGGAAAATTATAATTTCTCATTATAATGAAAACAAGTGAAAGTGTGTGTATGTAAAATTTTATAATATTTTGAGTGTGCATAATACGATTAACTAAGAATGGATGAATAACGCATAAATAAAGCGAAATGGTGTATAGCATATAGGTAATTATCTCATTAATTTAATAATATGATTATGATAAATTATTAATTTTACGAGCTAATTTTATATTCATTTTATGTAATTACAGGAGGTTGCCATTAAGAGGATGAAGTCGAACAAAACTAAGGAGTTTTTCGCAGAGCTAAAGGTCCTCTGTAAAGTGTATCATATTAATGTGGTAAGATAAGAAAAGAAAGCTAAGTAGCCTTTCATTTCTCGTTATCTCTACTCCCCCTCTCGCTCTTTCTGTCCTCCCCTATTTTCTCTTTTAATTAGTTTTTCGTTGGAATTAGCTCGTCTTAGGGCTACTAAATTTTAATGAGATTGGGCGATGTTTCAAGTTGAATTTCAAGTAATATTTGTCACTTGAAAAATTTCAAGTCTAAAATGATTGGATCGAAATAAATTATCTCGATTCTAATTTAGGTGTTCTAATTCAATTTTATTTAGATATTTCTCTTCATTTTTATTAAATTGGCATTCAAATATCATCCAATTTTATATAACATATAGATATTATTTTTGAGAATAAAAAATTATTTTAGAGTGACGCATTTGTTAGTTTTATATTATTATTTAAATATGTCAAATTTTAAAAAATTTTATTTTCTTTAAAAATAGTATGAAATAATATCAATCATAATAACATTGATCTGATAGACTGATACAGTTTGATGGCAAACTTGTAATTATTATAAAAAATATAAAGGAGTTACTCAAAGATGAATTTTTATTTATAAAAGAAATGAGCTGCTAGTTTAAAAAATAACAATAATAATAATAAATAAATTTTTTAATTATATTATATAAATTTTAATATAAAAAAATATTATTTTAATTCACATACTTAATAATTTTTAATAAAAATATTAACTTTATTTTACATCGTAGATTAAAATACTTGATTCGAATATTTTGATTCAGAATGTGAAATAAAGTTGATATTTTTATTGAAAATTATTGAGCATGTGAAGTAAAATAATATTTTTTTTTATATTAAAACTTATATAAAATGATTAAATAAATTTATTTATTATTATTATTTAAATTAGTATCATTTTGATCATCATTTCAAACAGAATAAAAATAAAGTGGAATAGAAATTTATAAAGTAGAGTTAGTCAACTTTGAGAAAATAAAAAAAATTTATTATTATTATTATTGAATATAATATTGTTAGATTAATTATACAATAATATCTAGATAAATAAAATTAGAAAGACTTAACAACTAACTTGATTTAATCACTATTTCTCTTTCGCTCTATATATCTTGCATCATGCTATTTCTATATGTTAAATTTGATATATATGAAAATATTATTTATTAATATATATTTATTTAATAATCTGTAAATTTAATTATAGGTTGAGCTGATAGGTTATGCCAGTGGGGACGACCACCTCTACCTTATATATGAATACCTTCAAAATGGCTCCCTCAGCGACCATCTTCACGACCCACTGCTCAGAGGTACGTAGGCCCTGTTTAGGGCCATTACCGATCTGATTTCGAGCTGATTTTACCGATTCGATTTTGAGCCGAGCAAAAATTAGCTCGAAATCGGATTGATTATATTTCGATCGACTCGAAATCAACTCAAGCTCGATTGGGTTCGACTTCGAGCCGATTTTTATCAAATCTCAAAATTTTTTAAGCGATCTCAAGCCAGATAAGCTCGACTCGATCCGACTCGAGATCAGCTCGGTTTATAATATATATATATATATATATATATATATATATATATTATATACATATTATAATATAAAATACATTTTAATTCGAGCCGAGCCTGCCCCAGCTCGGTAATAATAAATCTGCTCGAAATTATTATTACCGAGCTGAACTTTTGGCTCGTTAGTTGGCTCATTTAGATTGACTCGATTTCGATTCAATCTAAAATCGATTAAATTTTCGATCAATTTTCGATTCATATTGACACCCTTAGCCTTGTTTGGGCTAATAAATAAAATCTGAATTAAAATAATACTAATTTTAAAAATAATAATAATAACAATAAATATAATTTTCTAATTATTCAATACAAATTTTAATATAAAAATATATTATTTTATTTACATATTTAATAATTTTTAATAAAAATATCAACTTTATTTCACATTTTATACTAAAATACTTGAATTTAAGTATTTATGGATGTCACTCCTAAACAGAAATTAGAGTGGGAGTTCTATCTGCAAATTTATATTTAAAATTAAAAGCGTTTTTTATAAATATTGAATTTAAAAAATGTTATTTATCAATATTTGATTTAAAGGATATTAATTGTAAATTTTTTTTTTTAGAAATGAGAGATATAAATTTTTTCTTTTATTTATTATAATTATTATCATTTAAGTTAATTAACAAATTATATTATATTTTTAAAATTCTTTTGATCATATTTCTACTTATATATGAAATGATTATTTTATATTTAATGGGAAGTGTATATATAAAATAAAGATGATAATTGAAAAAATTTACTTTTTTAAAATTACGAATACTTTAGATTTATCCACAAAAGTTTTTTAAAAATTCTTAATTAATTATAATTTTTATTTTCTTTTATGAGTTTTATTTTATAGTGAGAATAATATTATTATTTATAAATTAGAAGTAATAAAATAGATTTGATTGAAATACGAGTGATAACTATAATAACCTAAAAATGAATTTCTATGATTTTAAAAAGAGAGAATTACGTACATATTCCTTAATTCATCTTAAATTATATATTAAATTCTTTATTTTTTAATTTTATAATTTCACCCTTCAAATTTTTTAATAATGAAAACTAGTAGAATATATGTATTCGAAAATATGTTCATAATATTTTGTATATACATATTATTAATAATAAGTATCTAAATAATTATAATCAGCAAAAAAAGTCTTTTAAAAATCATAAGAAAAGCTTAAATATGTTGTTTTTGGATGATTTAGACGGTGAAGTTGTAAAATTTAAAAATAAAAGGTTTAATATATAATTTAAGATGAATTAAGGGGTATATATATATATATGTAAATATCACTTTAAAAAATATAAATCTAGATAATTTAATATTTAATTTTATTTTATTTTTATTAATTATGATATATAAATTGATGGTGAGGGAGCAGGGCACCAGCCGCTCTCATGGACGGCGAGGGCTCAGGTGGCACTCGACGCCGCGAGGGGAATTGAATACATCCATGATCACACAAAGTCGCGTTACGTTCATCGTGACATCAAGACCAGCAACATTTTGCTCGACATCGGCCTCAGAGCTAAGGTCCTCTTGATCTTCTAAATTTTTTTCTTTTTGAATGACGACTAAATATTTTAAATTTGTCGATATGTGTTGATTTATTAAAGTTAAGGACTTAGATGTAATTTATATAATTTTGAGACTTAATTGTAAATGAGAGTAAATTAAAGAGATTCAGTCCATTTAATTATATATTTTTCATGGAAAAAAAAAATGGAGTGCGTATATGCTAAATTGCATCAATTTAGCTGAAATTTTTTTAAATTTTTGGTAGAAAACTAACTTTTGATCGGGAACATCTCAAATCGAAAATATCATGATTTTAAAACTCAGTATTGATTTCGATTTTCGTTATAAACAGTTTAGGTAGTTTCAGCGTCAACAGTTTTGATTTTTTTTATAAATTATTTAAATTTTATAACTTTAAATTAAATTGATTTATTTTTATTAAATATTTCTATCGTGATTGAAATATTAAATAATTATTTTTAATTCTTTTAATCATTTTCTGCTTTTCTTGTGGTCCAGGTTGGAGATTTCGGGCTGGCAAAACTCGTTGAGCGCAGTAATGACGAGGAGCTCAACGCAACGCGGTTGGTCGGGACTCCAGGCTACCTCCCACCAGAGTATGTGTACTTCTCTGCAATTTATTTTGTAGGATAAATTACTGATAGGTTTCTTTATTTTAAATAATAATAATCATAATAATAAATTGGTCTATATATAAAACCAGATAAATCCATATGAATGATAAATTATGACTAAATAAATCGTTTCTAAAAAAATAAAAATAAAAAGAAAAATCCATATTTGGTTTAGAAAGAAAAATTCATATATATATTCACTTACACATATGAGTGTGCATTAAATGATTCAAATAAATCTCAATGAATAAATTAAATTGAACCGATTTAATTAAATTAAAATTTACTGAGTTGATTAAATTGTTTAGTAATTAAATTTATTTGGTTGCATGATATGAGCTCAGTTTTATATTTATGCATGACAATTGGATCGACCAAATTAACCAAATCTTTTATATCATTAGTACCATTTGTTCACTTGTAGTGCGAATTGGCTCATGTTATCGACTTCTTTTAATCACATACAGTCGTTGCTAAGGATTTAGTATTTTTGATTTTACTTAGTCGAGCACTTCGACGCGATTTGATTTTTTTTTAGTTGTTTTCTTTTTGCGAATTATGTCAATTTGGTAAATTTTTTGGGTTGCTACGGTTATATTTTAGGTTATGCAACCTATTCAATGTTTGGAACGTATTGAGATAAATGTGTTATTTTTATAACTTATTTAATTATATTTAGTATTAATATTCCAATTAAAATTTAAAACTTTCTATTTTTTTGAAACTATTCTTAATTATTCTTTTTTTAATCATGTTCATAGTCTTTATAATTGCAAGTTTCTATAGTAACATTTTATATTGTTAAATGGTTTTGAAAATTTTAAATTATTCGAGATAAAAAATTAAATGAAAGGAAAGGGTTGTTCCCGTCGTCGGATCAATTTGATAATTTAAATCGATTCATAACCGATCAAAATTTCAACGATAAAAATATGTATGCAAATAAAATTTTTAGAAAGATTGTTTTTAAAACTGATAAGTAAAAAGAAAAATTACATATATTATTATATATTTTAAATACATAATTATAGATTACACTATCTCATATTAATAAATAATTAGATTACATTCTCGTTAAACAAAATAAAGTGTTGGATTTTTTTTAATTTTATGAAAAATATAAATATTTAATTTTTATAATTAAATAATTAAAAGTAATTTTTACGTGATATATATAATTTTTTTCTTTAAATGAAAAATCTCATAATTAATTAATTAATTAAATTGTAAAATCCTAATCCTATATATTAATAATAATAATTATTTGAACAGGGCTCTCGTTGAATGCCAGACTTCCACAAAAACAGACGTTTTTGCCTTCGGAGTGGTGATCGCCGAGCTCATCACCGGCTGCCGGCCGCTCGTTAGAGACCATAAGGAGCCCGCCAAGACCCAGTCCCTCATCACTCTGGTAAATTTTTTTTTTTAAATTACAAGCAAATTTTTATAATTAAATATTTATATGTTTAACATGAAAAATTACAATTTTATATTAATAATTATAATTTTGTGATATATATATATATATATATGTAGTTGCTTCATTTATTTAATATCAAATATTTTCTTTTCCCTCCCCCAATTTTCATGTTAGTTTTCTTATCAAATTAAATCAATTCAGATAATTTTGAGTTGAATTTTTGCGACTTGAAGCTGTCTCGAGGCCAGCTCAAGAACGACGCACTCAATATTTATTAAGATTGCGATACATCATACGTAATTATATGAAATAGCGTCAAACGAATTTTATAAGTATTATTTTGGGTGTACAATCCCTTGGGCCAGTGGTTTTCGATTAAAATTTTGGGATAATTACCTATATGCCACAGAATTTAGTTTTATTTATGCCTTACTCATTCATTCTTAGTTAATTACGTTATGCACACTCAAACATTATAAAATTTTACGTACACACATTTTAACTTATTTCTATTATAATGAGTAATTATAATTTTTCAATAACCTAATTATAGTTAGATTACAAAAAATTTGGGTCGTTCATCATATTATTTTAAGGATATTTAAATATATTTTGAATGAAAATCTTAAAATCTTAATGCTTAGGTGGACGTGAATTGATTTTAGGACAAATCAACGCTTTAGTGTGGTATTGAGGAAGAGAAAAAATATGTACCATTAAGAGTAAAAATATAATTTTAATGATTTACTAACAGAATTTTTTTTTTCAAATAAATTTTGATTAAGATATTTATTTGAACATTATATTTTACATTATTTTTTGTTCTATGATACTATTATGTAAACACTATAGAGTAATAGAAATATAAATTATTATTTGATCGGAAGACTAATGGGAGTTGCCAGATCAGCAGTGGGCCCATCTTGTGCTGGTGTGGCAGCCACTATTGGCTGGGCGACTGTTCGATCAACTGTTCATACACTATAACTGTTTTTAATCAGAAGTTATTTATTGAAGTCACGAAACGAGTCAAAAAGTCACTTTTGAGTTGAATTTACTCAAAATTTTAATATTTTAAGTTAATTTTATTTGAGTTTATAGGAATCGAGAGATGAATTTCTTCGAATTCAGTCGAACTTTTGTGTATTCACACCTTGCAGATAAAGAAAATCTTTCAAGAAGAAGATGCTGAGGAAGCATTGGAAGAGATGGTCGACAGAAACCTCAGGAACAGCTACCCCATGGAAGCTATTTTCAAGGTGATGTTAATACAGAATAATAATGACGTAATTAGTAAATAATTTAATATATAAACTTATTATTATTAAAAAAATTACAGATTTTTTAATAAATTTAAATCTTTTTGAATAATTCTTATCTTATATAATTTATAACTCCATAAATTTTTTTTTTGTATCATTAAATTAAATTTAAAATAAATTACATAAGTTTAATTAATAATAATTAAAAGTTTCATTTTGAGAATTTATTTTTAATTTTTAAAAATTTAATGTTAGAGTTTTAGTGTTAAAATAATTTAAAGATTTGAACTTATGACTTTAAATTTTAGTTTTGAACTTTAACACTATGAACATGGCCGAGGGGTGGCATCAAGTTGAGTTCGAGTGAGTTTCAGTATATTCGAACTCGAAAATTTCGATTTCAATGAGACTCGAAATCGACTCGAACTCAAATCATTTCGAGTCGAGTCAGCTCGACTCGATTTAACTCGAGTTCGAGTCGATTTCGAATCGATTTCAGTTTTTGAATAAATTTAAATTACATAATAAAAAAATACATTTAAAATTTTTTCATTTTCAATTTTCAATGTGCCACTATTTCATAATATAAAAAAAAAATTTAATAAATAATTTTATTTCGAGTAAGCTCGAATTTTTTCGAACGAATCAACCCAAACGCGAAATCGACTCGAAATAATTTCAAGTACACTGAATAGCTCGAAACTCGACTCGAATTGATTTCGAGTTGAATTTTTTATCGAGCGAGTTTCGAGCGATTTTCGACTTTCGAATAAAATTGCCAGCCCTAGACATGGGGCTTAGAATTTTTTTCAAAATTTAATATGAAATCTGTAATTTTTTTAGGGTATATAGATAATATCGTGTAGATACCCTTTAAGATTTTAGGGTATGGAAGACGGAAGCACTTAAGAAGAAAAATTACTTAGAAGTTATTCGATATTACCACTAACTAATATTTAAATATTTTATTGGAATACAGATAATAACGCGTAAATACCCCCTTTAGATTTTAGGGTACGAAAAATCGAAGCACTTAAGAAGAAAAATTACTTAGAAATCACTCTATATTAATTATAATTTGAGTATCACTAATTAGTATCCGAATATTTTGTTGTTGGAATATTGATAATAAGGAAAATTACTTAGAAGTCCTTATAGTATGAGTAGCATTTCATGTAAGTTTATATTTTTTTTTTTCGAGCAGATGGCCGAGGTCGCAATTCGGTGTCTGGACGACGACCCCGGCAACCGGCCGGAGATGAGCGAGATCACCGTGAAGCTTTCTCAGATCCTGACTGCCTCCATAGAGTGGGAGGCTTCTCTGGGTGGCAGTGGGGAAGTTTTCAGTGGTGTTGTTGCTGGAAGATGAGAGCCAAATTACTTACAGGGGCATGCTTTCATTTTTTTATTAAAAAATTATTATATCTCACTTATTTTCTATTTTTGTTGTAATATAATAATGTTATTACGCATACGTGGATCTTTTTATAGCTGGGACCCTGTTTGGTTATGGCTCCTTTGATTGGTGAGAAAATATATTAATTTATAAATTTATTTTAATATTAAGTTATATTTAAAGTATAAAAAAAAATTAATTTTAGGGTAGATTGAACAAGGGCTCCTGAGGTTAGAACGACACTGCAAATAGGTCCCAGATTTTAAAAAACTTAGATTTGAGTCCCCGAGTTTGTGTTTGCGCTGCCGTTTGGTCTCACGTTTGAAATTGCTGGCTTTATTACTATTTTATCTTTAGATTTTTTACTCACTCTCAATATTATTCTAAAGTATTTCGAGAGAATTATAAGATATTTTGGTTCATATAAATATAATTGTTACTGTCGAATTGGACCATCAACAAAAATGATATTTAAACTAAGCGATCAAATGACAACGCAAACAAAAACTTGGGGACCCAAATCTAAGTTTTTCAAAACGTGGGACCTATTTATAGCATCATTCTAATCTCAGGAGCTTCTGTGTAATTTATCTTTAATTTTAATATTAAAATTTATATTGAATATAAAATATAACTGGAGTTCTTTTTTTTTACCTAAAGGGTGGCAAAATGATCTTTTGCATTTTGATTTATCAGTAGAATAACAATTTTACAAACCACAAAACATGTACACATGACCAATAACGAATTCAATTGTTTTCTTCTTAACTTGTAATTATAATTCATTATTTTCTAAATCGTAGGTGCAAGTGCATTTAATTATTATTATGGGCAAATTATATTTAGGTCTTTGAGTTTAACGCTTATAACGCACAAGTATATGTTTTTAAAATTATAACATCAGGGTCCCTGAGTTTAAATAAATTATCATATGAGTTTTTTTTTTTTTTTTTATTATTAAATTTTTTTAAAATTACTATTTTACCCTTGCCCCTCTCTTTCCTCCAGATCCTCGGCCGCACGTAGAAGGAGAGAGAGAGGGGTAAGGGTAAAATAATAATTTTAAAAAAATTTAATAATAAAAAAAATAAAAAAACCTATTTGATATTTATTAAAATTCAAGGACTCTGATGTTATAATTTTAAAAACTTGTATCTATGCGTTATTAAGCGTTAAACTCACAGACCTGAGTGTAATTTGCTCTATTATTATTATTATTATTATTATTATTATTATTATATATGTAAGGTTTTAAGATATTTGATAATTAAGAAATGTTAGACGAAGATGTCATTTTATAGAGAAGTCTGTGATCACTCACTTTTCATGAGATATCACATCTCTCTTATTTCATTATCAAATTTTATATTTATTTTGTAACGTAACGTTTTAAAACAATTATGTAGTAAGAAAATTTGAAGAAATTTCATACATAGTGAGGTTCAGATTGAAAGAATTGTTGTGTTTGTTGATATAAAGATCATGAAATCATATTGAAGTTCTACTTCAGCGCGCCCCAATGGCACTACCGCCATGAACCGGGCTTGTAAGTTCCTTCAAATCACCCCCGCGGCAGCTTTTCCTCCTCCTCTGCCTTCCCTCCTTCCTCCCTCGCTAAACCCCTCAATTGCCGCCGTCGATCTCGTCTCATCCCGCCTCCGCCTAATCTCGTCGCCCTCCTCTATCCCCTCCATCCTCCCTCCCCACCTCCTTCCCTTCCTCGGCCCCTCTGAGCTTTCCTCCATCCTACTCCGCTCCCAATCCCTCCCCATCCCCTCCCTCCACCTCCTCTCCTTCCTCCATGCCCGCCACCACCTCACCCCTTCCCCCTACCACTTCTCCCTACTCGCCCACGCCCTCACCTCCTTCGGGCTCTTTTCCCACTGCCTCTCCACCCTTTCACGCTTCATCCTCACCCATCCTGTTTCTGACCCCTTCTCCTCCCTCCTGTCCTCCGCCGTCTCCGGCCAGTGCAACTGGCACCCCACCGTCTTCTCCCTCCTCATCAAGGCCTTCCTTGATCACGGCATGCTCCGCCAATCTCTAGACGCGTTCCGTCGCACCCTTCATGCCGGCTTCGCCCCCGATGCATTCACGTCGAATTCCCTGCTGAATTCCCTCGCCAAGTCCGGCGAGCTGGACCTCTGCTGGGAGGTTTACGCTTCGATGAAGGAGGCTGGAGTAAAACCCAATGTTTTCACGTTCAACATCCTCATCAATGCTCTTTGTCGAGTGGAGGATGCCGAGAGGGCGATGCAGTTCCTGACGGAGATGGAGTTGGAGGAGGGCTTTGATCCGGACGTTGTCACTTACAACACGCTGATTGATGGGTACCGCAGGAAGGGACGGATAGAGGAGGCATTGCGCTTGTTCAAGGTGATGCATCGAAGAGGCGTCGAGCCGGATCTGGTCTCTTACACAATTCTGATGAAGGGGCTCTGCGATGATGGGAGGGTGAATGAGGCACACCAACTGTTTGATAGAATGCCTCAGAGAGGGCTGAACCCAGACAAGATTTGTTATGGTGTTCTCATCTTAGGATATTGTAAGGAAAGGAGGATGAGGGAGGCAGGGCTGTTGGTTCAGGCGATGATCGGCTGCGGCTTCCCGCCTGACGGTTCCGTTTGCATCAAGCTTGTTGAAGGTTATGTAAACGTCGGCAAGCTGCTTACTTGCTTAAACAAGCTTGCGCACTTCCGCAAGCTCGGCGTAGCCATCCCTTTCGACGCATATGACTCTCTTGTTCTTGCTCTCTGCACGGAGAGGAGGCCGAATGCCGCGAAGAATCTTCTGAAGTGGATGATCGAAGATGGTCTTAGACCCAGTTTAGATATGTTTAATGTGATTATGCAGTCGTTTTGTGATTCGGGTTCTGTGAAGGATGCATGTTGTTTGAAGGATGAGATGGTTGAGGAAGACATAAGGCCCGATGAAAGCACATACAGAATTCTGATTAGATGCCTCTGTGAACTGGGTGCTATAGCCGAGGGTGAATGCTTGATGGAAGAAATGGTTGCCTCCGGGTTCATCCCTGATTCGACGATTCGTTCGGCTTTGATCCGCGGATACTGCAAGAAACGAGAAGTGCTGAAGGCTGAAAATCTTCTCAAGTGGTTTGTTTTGGGTTTCGAAATCCATGACAATGATTGCTTTAATGTTCTGATTAAGGCCTATTCTGAAGAAGGGAGGAGGAGCATGGAAGATGCTTTTGATCTGCAGGAGAGGATGATGAAATTGGGTTTTGTTCCAAATTCTGAAGCATGCAAGTCCTTGATCCAGGGTCTCTCAAGATGTAGGTCTGAGGTTAAAGTGGAAAGAAAGACCAATGCCTTATAACAGGTACCTTCTTCATCTTAAAGCACCAGCTATTGAGTTCTCTTCAATCTTAATTCATGCATTTTTACTAAGCTTATGAGCTGCTACACCAAGATCTTCGATAGATCTCACCGTAAAATTTGCAGTAAATTTAATTGACTTAAAAACTGTTTGATTCTTACATTATTTTTTTATCATACTGTAAATCAAATGATTCATTTGTTATAAAAAATAAAAAATTTATTCTATGTTATTATTAATATATTATTAATTTTATTTCATATTTTATATAATTTTAACGTAATTAATTTTATTATTAAAATAAGAACATAGTTTTCATGTTATAACTAAATTGATCTGTTTGCCAACAGGCCTTAAGGTATCTAATTTTTTTTTTAATTTTAAAAGCGAAAATCGAGCTTTGGAGGAATGTTCTAGAATTTAAAGGTTTTATCTTAGTAGATAAAAAACTGAATGTATGAAGTACACATTGAGTCAAGAAAGAAACTCTTATATTGGTGAGATGACAATTGATGATCAAATTGTCATATTTTATGTTTGGTTCATTCCCAAGTTAAGCATAACTATTTTTTTAAAAAAATAAAATAATATATACAATTTTCAATATATCAACTAATTTTATTTAATATTTTCATAATTAACTAACTTTATTTTTTATCACATATATATCTTTAAAAAATTTATATTTTTTATAAAAAAATTAAAAAAATGGCTATGCCTAACTTGAGCATGAACAAAACAGGGGATCATAGCATTTTAGATACCTTAGATCAATAATACAAAATTACAGTGAAATAGATAATGATATTATTAGTAGTATTCAAGCAGGATGAGTAAAATGAAAAAATGCTTCTGGTGTGTTGTGCGATACAAAAATTTTATCCAAACTTAAGGGTAAATTTTATAAAACTGTAATAAGACTAGTGATGACATATGATGCTGAATGTTGGCCTGCAAAGAAGAAATGTACAAATAAAATAAATATTGCAAAAATGAGGATGCTAATGTGGATGTGTGGATATACATAAAATAATAAAATGAGAAATAAATATATCTAAAAGAAAGTTGGTATTATACCAATTGAGCATAGGCTTAGAGAAAGTCGGCTTAGATGGTTTGAACATATAGATTGTAAGTCAATTGAAGCTCCAGTTAGAAAAATCAAGTTATTGGATCTTGCTTATGTACAAAGAGGAAAAAGAATACTAAAGAAGACATGACAAGAAACTATAAGGAGTGATATTAGTTATTTAGACTTATAAGAATTTATTAATTGATAGGGTGCAATGGAAATAAAAGATTCATGTAGCCGACCCCATCTAGTGGAATTAAGGCTTGGTTGTTGTTGTTGTTGTATCTTCTCTTATTCTTTAGCTGGAGTTTCATTTAATTTGATTAAGTGGGCATTTGGTTCAATGTTATCTTGACGTTATGTTATGTTATCTAGGTTTAATGACATCTATAAATAATTTTCTACAAAATTATAAAATTATTAGTCAAAAGACAATATCTAGATGTCATGACATCTAAATTACATAACATAATGTTAAGATAACTGTTGACGTAGGATGTAGGGGATCCCAAGAAACACCGAAAAAGAGAGAGAGAGTCCCGAGATACGGTGGCGCGCAGAGGGGTAAGCCTGCTAGTTAAGGCTCAAAGGAGAGAGAGAAACACCCAGAGCAGCATACATAGGTTTAAGGTGGTTCAGGGAGGAGTTCCCCTACATCTACCGGGCGATCAGCAAAAGGATTTCACTATGAAAAAAGGATAACTGTAAGGGCTAATACAATGCTTAGAGGGAGAGAGAGAGAGCTCCTCTGTTGGGGCTCCAATACAGTGTGAATAGGAGGACCAGAGGAATTGCTTATGTTTTTGTCGTTCTTGTTGTTTCTCCTATTTGATCTGTCCTTGTTTTGAAGCCTGTTCAAGAGCATATATAGGTGGTGAATAGTGCAGCTTTATCCTGGTTTTCCGGAGAAAAGGAGGTGAACAAGCTCTGAACTTGCGCCACTTGTCGGCCGCTGGAGGGACCAAAAGCAGCAAAAGGAGAGCGTGGCCTTTTAATATTGGTGCTACTTCTGAGGATCCGTGGCGGCTGAAGCACGCGAGTCCTTGATTTGCGTGTCTGGAGAAAAGTGTCTTGTACGAAGAACGGTGCGGTCGGGCCACGCTGACTGCGACAGGTACAACTGAGTAACATCATCTTCGATGTTAGTAGGGATGGGCCTGACTCGTCGTGGATGAGGCTTGGTTGAGTTCTCGTGGTAGAGGTTTGACCGAAGTTTGAGACCTGCGAGAACAGATGAATGAATTAGTAAATAAATAAGGGCTAAATGCCAGCTTGGCGCCATGTGTACGGTTGGGATGCAGCGCTGGAACCATGTGTTAACATCAGCCCCCCGCATTGTTAGGACGTGAATATTCATATGGCTCCTAGAATGCGAACCGACGCGGTGGTGGACGCGCTGCCCAAGAACTGTTAGGATAAAGCTGGGGCGGGGTCTGTCGATCTGTATTCTCTTCCTCCAGCCTCTGAAAATTCCTGTAGAGAAAGGAGCGAGCTGTTAGAGAGGGAGATGGTGGAGAGGAAGCAGTGGACGACTCTGTCAAGTTTCTCTCTGAAGAAGAGATCCAGCGATCTTCCTATTGACGCTCCTCCTCCTGAGAAGAGGAGGGTTCTGGAGCCATCCAAAGGGTCGCCGAAACCGACGGCTGAGAAGCCTGTTGAAGCGCTCCAGAAGTAGGAAGCGGGAGTTGCAGTTGTGGATCTGGAGGCAGAAGTTCCGTCTACCCAGGTTGCTGAGGTTCCGGTGCGGTCGCTGGAGTCTGCACAGGAGCTTGCAGTCGAAGAGGCTGCGAAGGTGGTGAATGTCTCTGACTCTCTAGTCAGGCTGTTCTGAAGACTGGAGAGCGGAGGGAGCTGATCTTGGTGGGCGAGACGCTCGCGGGGGAGAGGCTCGAGCCTAGGAGGATCTTGCTCAAGGATGAAGAGATTGAGAGGCTCCTTCCGAAGTTCGGGGTTCCCCCGGAGGGCGGTGTTAAAAAGACGCCCCTAGTGATCTGTGGTCCTGCTCCTCTTGGCGAATCAATCCCTCCTCCTACTAAGGCGAGGAAGCCCTCCTTCCCTCGTCTCCTTCTGGCGAGTCTCCGGAATGACGAGGAAAAGGAAGAAAAGGGAAGGAAGGAAGAGGGTAATAAGATGGAGGAGACGACTAAGGGGAAGAAGGAGGTGCCCCCGCAGGTTGCTCCTGAGGCCGCCCTTGGCATTGAAGGGTCAGGAGGCAAAACGGAGGAGGGGATTAAGAGGAAGGAGAGAGCTCCTCCGGCTACTCTCAATGTCACCTTTGGCATTGAAGGGGCATGGAGCGACCTGGGGTGGAGATTATTTGAAATAAGGAGAGAAGAGGAGAAGATCCTGGAGAGCACCTCCCAGGTTCTGGAGGTGGTGAAATCCTTGAAGGGCAAGGAGGAAGGGGAGGCTCGTCATCTTCGGCGGATAGAAGAACTGGAGGGTGCTTTGTTGCAGGTCACAAAGCGCTCTCAAGGTGATCATAGAGAGGAGCTAGGGAAGTTGTATAGACTGGAAGACAAGTTGGCTTCCTTAGCTCTGAGCAACGTAGAGTGAGCTTGTAAGAGTGAGGCTGCAAGAGGGGAGTTTCACCACAGCCTATCGGATGTGAGTCAAGCCCGTTCTGCTCATGTCAAAGACCTCCAGAAAAGGATAAAGGGGCTACATGATGAAAAGGAGGCTTTGAGAGAGGAAAGAGATTGGCTAAGGGGCGAGGTTGCGAAGGCCAGGGAGGCAACGTGGGGGGCGAAGGAATCGGCCTTCAAAACTCGTCGCCGAGAGGAGTTACTGAAGTCTAAGATACACTCCATGCGCGCCTTGGTGGAAAATAGTGCTGGATGGAGGGGGCGGCGCATGGAGGATCTGGAGGAAGCGGTGAGAAGAGCGGTGAGCATCATCAGTGCCTCGCCGGTAGGCCACCACTTGAAGAGTCAGGCAGCCTTTGATCTTCTCCTTCAGACACTGGTTGATGCAAGTATCTTAAATCAGGAGAACATCAGAGGTCTCGCGGTTCTTCCCTTCTGTGACCCTAAGGGACCAGACAGGTTCTTCGACGCTGGGAACTATGGTCTAGAGGAGGTTCCTCCAACTGGCTCCTACGTCGGCTGAGGATATCATCTGGCTCCTTTACGCAGGAGTCCCGAAGAGGGCCACTCCCCTCGAGGCCCGATGGCTGGGCCAGAGTGCTGCCCCCGAAGTCCAGCAGCAGGATTAGCCAAGGAACCAAAAATGATTTGCTCCTGATTTCCCCTAACTATTCAGCCTCATCATCAACATTATGTTTGAAGGAACGATAGTCGAGGAGAGGAGTCCTGGTAGCTCCAAGGTGATCTGCTCCTTATTGTTAGGAGTGTAATAGATTGGTCTCAAAGAGGGGGGTTTTCTCGTATTTGAGGTCGACACTATTACACTAGGTATCTAAGTTTTGAAGCCTTGTAACTTTTTTGTCTTTCCTGTACTTCATGAGAAATATGTGAGAGAACAAAGAAATGAAATTTGCAATAAGTTTTATCATTAATGAAATACATTTTTCTTTCAAAAACTTGTTCTGAATGAATTTTGTTTGCATTTTTATCTTTTCTTTCGTGTTTAAAGAAGGTACCATAAGTTCAGAAAAGAAAAAGAATTCATGAGTATAAGAAAGTATAAAGCCAATGATAAATTCTAAGTTAAAAGGTGAAACTAACTATCGTCGTGCACGAGCGTATGGAACATCGGACAACGATAGTTGAAAGGAAAAAGTGTGCACCGTCGTTTTGAAACATCGTGCACGACACTAGGACTGAATGCTGGAAGAGACGCTTTGATAACCGTGTGCCGCTTCGAATTCCGAACCTGTCAGAAAAAACAGACGGCCTGATCGTGTCCGTGCGCTAATTGATAGGATCAGACGGCCAGAAGACGGAAAGGGGGGAAGTTGGATCATTTACCCATCTTCAAACCCTAAAAGAGAAAAAGAAGAAACCCTTGCTCCGCCCGTCGTGAAACCTAGCAATGGGGGGAGGAGAGATCGAGTGGCCGAGCTGGCTGCACAATTCTAGGGGGATGCTAGCTATCAAGAGTCTCTCCTGATGGAGCACGAAGTGCTCAACATGACGAGGGAATTCAGGGGAAATCCTAGCCTGATGGTCATCCCTCCTACCGCCGATTTTCGACCAAACAGTCCCCCTGAAGGAGCGGTATGCATATACTGGGCTCGGGTGGAGTATAGTCTGATGCTGCCGCCGCAATCGGAGTTTAAGGAAATCCTGAACTCGTTCCAAATTGTGCCGGCGCAACTCTCCCCCAACGCCGTCGCCTACGTGTACTCCTTCCTGAAGCTGCTGCAGGCTCAAGAGATATCGTGGACCTTGACACTGTTCAGAAGTTTGTTCAGCTGGATGGCGGTGCCGGGATATGGAGGATGTTTGGCCCTGCGGTTGAAGACGAGGAAGGCGATGTTTCCAGGGGCGAGTAGCTCTCATTCGGACTAGAGAGGCTACTACTTCGATTTTTGGATGTCTCAGATAGAGAATGGACTTGGAGACAATATCTTAATTGGCAAGAAAAGATGACTATTTCATAACTCAAATTGCATATGATATCATAAAGCTTGGTGAAAATTTGCTAAAGAGCCTAAAAAGAGAACCAATTTTCGTTAATTAGCATTGTAATTATACAGTTAACCTACTATAGTTTATGTTATTTGTGAATATTAATTTTGTGAAAAACTTGAGTTCTTGTGATTTGCTCTATTATTTTTGTTTGTTGTAATTTACAGTTTTGATTCTAAGATAACACATTATATTTCACACGTAGTAATTTTGCATATATATGTGTGATATTTTATCTCATATGTTATAATTTTGCTCACATATATATCATAATATATCTCATACGTCATAATTTTACTCACATATATATTATAATATATTTTATACATAATAATTTTACTTACATATGTATCATAATATATCTCATATGTAGCAATTTTGTACATATATATAACACTTTTTTATGAAAACATTTCAGTGAATATTTCCACCATGGATGACAGTGAAGTCCTCTCTCAAATAGCCCGCCAAAAATAATATTAGAGTTCACCGGCGTTACAAGTGAGCAAACGACGTTAAAAAATCTCACCTTGCCTCGTTTAGTTTGGGGTGAGATTTTTGTCCAACACAAATTTCAACTATAAAAATCAATTTTATTTTACATCTAATATAAATACGAATATTAGAATTGAAAGTATTTTATATTTTATACACTTTTTAATAATAAAATAATTTTTTTTCGTTAAATTTAAAAAACAATTTATTTATTTTTTTATGCTAAAAAAAAGCTTGAACTAAACGAGATTTACTGTGGCGAGCCATGGTAGGACCTACACGCTAAGACGTGGTCCGAATGGCTGACCGGGAGCGCACTCCTGGAGTTCGAACGGCGCACCGTCCGGAACCCAATTAGAGGGCGCCACGTGTGCCATACAGCTGGGTCCTGGCACGCGTGGCATCCTTTGATTGGGCGTCCGAACGTTGCCCGAACGTTGCGCTGTCCGCACCCAATAATTTTTCGCACTCCTGACCGAAAAGTTTCTCCCGTTTCTTTCAGGACGTTCGTTTCTCCGATTCGAAATTCCGAATGGGCTCCGCTCGCCATCGTCCTTCGCACGGCCGTCCTTGACATCCACCACCACCGCCGCCGACGGACCTGCCTCCGGATCCCTCCACCCGGAGGTTCGGCCGGGCCGCCGGCGAATGCGCCGCCGTCGCCTGCGGAACCTGCATCTGCTGCCCTCTCGGGCTGCTCTGGTGCCGCTTCCAGACATCTGGGACCCTTCCATAAGCCCATCTTAGATCTATTTTGAGCGTTTCACACTAAAGGCCATCACTAAAAAAAGGCTATTTTCACCGGGGCGAGCAGTTTTCGCTCACGCTCGGATTCTCCCAGGCCTCTTGCTGCTCGTGCCTCCGCCGGCGCCGCTTCTCCGGCTTCTCGTCCTCGACCTTCTCCGACATCGATTTGGAGGACGATCTAACGCCATCGGCCGTCGCTCCTCTCTGAAGAAGCTCCAGCATCTCAGCGTAAATCGCATTTACCCCCATTTTTGCAAATATTTAATGTAAAAATCCAAAAAAATAAATAAAAAATTACACGTGTATATGTGTAATTACGATTTACTCAGGTTTTTTTCTGCTTTAAGATTTACAAATTTTTTTATATTATGAATTTTGATGAATAATAATTATAATTCACTTATCATACCTCTGAAACCAACTGTTACTACTATTTAATTGTGTTGGATCCCATATTTTTTGTTTCCTTTCTAATATTTTATTCTTTACTGCATCATAAATATTGTGATTATTAAATATAAATTATAGGGATGTGAACTCTTCAATTCTAGAAGAATTTATGTGCTTGAATTTTTTTTTCTCGAATGAAGCAATCAAGAAAATAAAAAATTACTGTGGAGTTATTAGATAAAGATATTTGTTTTTAAATTTCATACAATTCACAGTGCTCATTTGTTTTAAAAAAAATTACCGTTAAAAATATCTCCATTTAATTATCTTTTATGTTGATTTAAAATTATATGCATCACCTCAGAATACCTTCTTAGGGCCTGTTTGGTGTGAGAATCAAAATCAGGATCAAAATAGTACTATTTTAAATAATAATAATAATAATAATAATAATAAATAAATAAATAAATAAAATTTTCTAAATTTTAATATAAAAAATATTATTTTATTTCATATATTCTATAATTTTTAATAAAAATATCAACATTATTTTACATATTTCTAGTATTTTGGTTTAGGATGTAAAATGAAGTTAATAATTTTATTAAAAATTATTGAGTATGTAAAATAAAATAATATTTTTTATATTAAAATTTATGCAGAATGATTAGAAAATTTTATTCATTATTATTATTGTTATTATTATTTTTTAAATTAGTATTATTTTGATTTTGATTTTGGTATTCGGGCCAAAGAAGACTTTACAACATGATATATCTTCTTTTCCACTTTCCCTAAAAACAAAAAATCATGAAAAATATGAGAAACATGTTTAGAAGGTTTATTTTTGAAAAAAAAATTTATTAATATGACAAAGGAAACTTCACCAAACTTTAACCAAAGAATCTCAAAACCATGAGCCAAATCGAAAAATTCTCAAATTAAAGATGAACACACGAAAAATTAAAGATTCGTCACAAATTAAAGCTACACCCTGACCTAAAAACATTTGGTAAAGAGATTAAGAGAGTGTTTAGTTCTATATTATCTAGATATTATCTTTTGGCTAACAAATCTATAATTTTTTTTTTAAAAAAAATTCTAAAGTTAAATAACCCAACTCGAACCTAACCCGAAAATATCTGATTAGAGTCAACCCGAATCCAACTTGAGATATGCATATTACGCATGCTTTGGTATCAGCTAGTTAGAGCATTTGATCGTCCAATCAAAATCAAACGGCTGCGAGATGAAGATGAAGCTAAAGCGGAGGAGGAAATTTAGAATTAGGGAATCTTGTCTTTCTCTTCGCAAATTATTTGGGAGAATCAGAGGTATCTCGACGACAGAAGATAGAGAAGTTCTTCTCAGCTAGCGCCGCTCCTCTCCAGTCTTCAGCAACATACGTATATTTAGTTGTATATATGGAACATAATTAATATGTAATTATGTTGTGAAGAGTGTATATATCGGAAAAAAAAAATTTAAGTAAATTATACCCGTGTAGATTGGTATCAAATTATCTTTTGATTTCTTTACCACATTGAGTCCTCGTGGTTATGGAAAGATCTCTCTGACCCTGTAAATATGGTGTTCTTGCCCTTGTGCTATCTAAACTAGCCCACCATCAAACCAACTGCAGGCTGGTTCCTTATGAAGCCTCTTTTCATTCAATAGCCTGTAAATAGCAATGGAATCCTCTCTTCGGCCTAATCTGACATAAATATTGGCAAGCATTAAGTAGTTGGCTGCATTATTTGGCTCCAATACTAATAGAACACCAGCTGCCGCCTCCCCAATTAACAAATTACCATGTAATCTGCAGGAACTGAGCAAGGCTCCCCAAAGACCCGCGCTGGTTGAAGCCTCCAACCTTACATTCTTCAGCAAATTGTGTGCATCGCTCAAAAGCCCGAATCGGCAGAACAAGTCGATCATGCATGTCAAATGCTCGACACACGGCTCTAAACCATACTCCTCTTCCATGGACAAGAACAACTCCCTCCCCTTGTCTATGAAACCTCCATGGCAGCAAGCAGATAACAGCGCAAGAAAAGTGAAATGGTTGGGCTTTATCCCAGCTTCTTTCATATGCTCAAAAGCATCAAAGCCGCCATCCGAATTTCCATTCCAAACATATGCACCAATCATCGAGCTCCACGAGACCACATTCTTCTCCCGAATACCTTCGAAGACTTTGTGAGAGTCATCAAGGCTTCCAAATCGAGCATACGTGTCGATTAGGGAGTTTGCAATGGTTCTTTCTGATTCGAAACCCCTTTTAACAATAAGAGCATGGGTTTCAGCTCCTTTTCTTTGCGAAGGAATCGTTGCAATAGCTGGAAGCATTGATAAAATGGTAGCTCTATCCATTTCAATTCCTCTCCTTTGCATCATCCGCAGAAGCTCAAACACCCAGTGAATATCTCCAACCTCGGCACATGCTTTGATTGCGGCATTCCATGCAATCACATCCCATTTCACTCGTTCATTTTTTTCGAGAAATTTAAGAGCGAAATCCATCTTTCTGCACTTTGCATACGCATAAATAAGCGTAGTGATGAGAGAAGATTCCGAAGCCAAACCATCGCCATTGCATACCAAGTAAGTCATCTCAATCCACATTCCGGTTTGCCAATCACCCAAGGCTGAACAAGCAAGAAGAGCATTGAGCAAGATCGACTGGGTGGGCTCAAACCCGGCAATCGATACCAGCAAATGAAACATCTTCAGCGCTTCAGAAGGGTGATCATTTTTAACATATCCGCCAATCATAGAGCTCCACGAAACCAAATCCTTTGAACCCATCTGATCAAAAAATTTCACTGCAATATCAAGCCTACTGCACTTCAAATTCATTTCCAAGAGAGAATTTAAAACCAGCTGATTGCTGTGAAAACCAGCTTTAATCACAAGTGCATGTAAGCCATCTCCATTTTGAACCCGGACCAACTGCCCACAACAAGAAACCAAGCTCACTAAGCTACTCTCAGTTATGCAAAACCCATGAACAATCCTCATCTTCTTGAATAGCTCCATGGCCTCTGGGAGAAACCCAGCTTGGGAATAAGCAGAAATCATTGCATTCCAAGATACGGAATCTCTCACGGGCATTTCATCAAACACCATTCGTGCAGAAAAGAGCTCACCAGCCTTTGCATACAATGAAACCAAACCCGTGGCAACGAGGAGTTCAGATTGAAGCCCTCGGCTCCAGGCAAGGTTTCCGACCTCGAAACCACGCTCGAACTCTGATAGCCTGTTGCAGGCAGTTATGGCGAGGTGAAAGGAGTGCTTATCCGGCTGGCATTCTGCCGGCGAGGATCTCATCATCTCCCAGAAGACGTCGAGGGCGAGGCGCGGTGATCCGCGCCGCAGGTATCCGCTGATAAGGGAGTTCCAGAGAAGGGGCTTCGTGCGCTTACCCGGATGGCAGTCGAAGACGAGCCGGGCGGCGGCGGCGTCGCCGGAAGCGAAGTACTTGGCGATGAGAAGGCTGGAAATGTAGAGATTGTGGTGGAGGCCGGAAGAGACGGCTTGCGCGTGGAGGCAGAGGAGGAGTTCCAGAGAGAAGGTGCGGGTGGAAATGGCGTCGGCAAGAGATTCTTTGAGCTGCTGCCAGCTTTCACGGCGGTGAATTAGAGCAAAGATTTGGTTTTTGGCCGATGCTGTTGGTCTCATTCAGCTTCCTTCAGCGACTTCAACAGCTCATAAGATGAAGATGAACGATCATGGAAGAATATATACCGGGCAGGAAGAAAAGAAGTTGCTAACATCATGCAACTTCCCCCCATCATCAATTTTGTTGACGAGAAATCTAATCATGTAAAAACAAAATTACATATATCACCCTCAAATAATAATTCTTTACTAATTTAATTCTCCAAATTATAAGTTTACATATATCATAATTATCATCTTGTTTTAAGGTCCCCGGCGTTTTAATTTTTTAAAAATTAATAATATTAAAATTATTTTAATATCATAATATAAAAAAAAATATTATTAAAATTAAGTTGAATGTAAGATAAATTTAAATTTTTTTTTATTAAAATTTACTTAATATATCAAATAAAATTAATTTTTAAAATTGAGATTTACGTAGATTGTAAAATAAAATATTTTTTAATATTTAAATTTATATATTATATAAAATAAATATAAAATATTGATGCTAAGAATTTTAAAAAATTTTAATGATCTTTTAGCTCCAATCTTATTTGATTGGGGATGAAAAATATTAAATTCATCTAAAAAAATATTTTTTATTAATGTTTTTTTTTATTTTCACATTATATATAAATTTTAACATTAAAAATTAATTTTATTTCATATTCTATACAAATTTTATCTTTAAATTAACTTTATTTCACATTTTATTTGTAATCTAATAAAAAAAATTAATTTTATTTTACATTCATTACAATTTTTAATAATAAATTATTTTATTTTATATTATAATATTAAAATATATTTTTTATCTCAAAAAAATTACGAATGCATTCATTATTCATTTAACTTTCAAAAACAAATATCTACGTCTATCAATCTCTAAATTTGATATCGAGCCGATCTCGAGCTGGATCGAGTGAAGCTTACTCGACTAGACACCGGCTTGAAAAAAGAAAGAGATTCGATTCATTTTCGAGCCGGCTTGAAAATGAATAGAAATTGACTCGAAGTCAACTGGAATCAACTCGAGCCAGCTCGAATTCGAACCCAATCAACTTCGAGTCGATTTCAAGTCGATTGAAATGTGATCGATCTGATTTCGAGTCGATATTGGCTCGGCTCGAAATTGGATCAGTAACAGGCCTAAATATTATAGAATGAAAAACATACGATTATTAGTTTATTACCGTTTGGAGTTTTAGATAATTGTAATAATTTATTAAAATTTTGATAACAAGTAAAAGTGTAATCTTTTGGTGATTAAATAAAAAATACGGGTAAAATTTATAATAAATTATATTTAATTTCATGAGATTAGAGCTTGATAATAAGGCATTACATAGTTTTATAATTTTAAATTTTTAAAATTTAAGTAACTGACTTTTGTGATATAATTATCAATTGAATTCTTTCGTATATTTTATTATTTAAAATTTATAAAATTTTAATTTTATTATCTTTCACTCTCTCTCTCTCTCTCCTCACTCTCAGGGAGGACAGTAAAATTGTGATTTAATAAATTTATATTAATAATAAATTATAAAAAAATTCAATTAATAATTATATCAAAAATTGAGATTCTTTTCTTCAAAAAAAAAAGTCAGTCACCTAAATATGAAAAATTTAAATTTATGAATTTACATAATATTATGCTCTATATTTACGCACCTGGATGTAATTTATCTTAAAATTAATTAAGAATTTAATTAAATTTGACTTGAAAGTAGATTATTTTAAATGGAGAAAGATTTACTCATTCCAATAAAACTAAAATTTATTGAATTGTTGAAAAGAAGCCGAATATTAGAATGAGCGAATCTAATGTCAAAGATTCATCAATTAAATCAAAGAAATATATATATTATTTCAATTAAATGTGAACTTAAATTTATTTTCTAAATAAAAATTGAATATAAAATGTCTGAAGAATTAAACGGCTGATATATTCTAATTAAAAAAAATCTGCCAATTTTGTGAGTCGTGAACATCACAGCCGAGGAAGAACAAAGAAGTACGTACTCTTTTTTATTTTATAGTCACTAGATCGTTACGATCCTTAGTTCATACGAGCTAAAAAATATTTTAAAAAATCTAAAAATAGCGACATAAAACAAAATGTTTTAAATTAACGGCTCTAAATGAGTTGAGTTTAAAAGAGTTTGGTGAGATTTAAACTCAGTTCTAATTTAAAAAATTAGGTACACTAAAAATTAAACTCAATATTATTAAAAATATTTATTTCGATAAACGGCTAGCCTCATATGTTCCCATTAATCATGCAGCTTATGTACTAAATGCTTCTTATTTATATATATATACATATAGATATATAGATATATATAATATGAATACATATATACATATATGTATACATAAATATAGATATACATACATATATATACATATATACATATACACATATATATACATATATATACATATACACATATACATATATATATATATATATATATATACACATATACATATACATATATACACATATACACATATACATATATAACACATATACATATGCATATATACATATACACATATACATATACATATATACATACATATATACACATATATATATATACACATGCATACACATACATATATATACATCGATCCATCTCTCCTCTCTCCCCAAATTGGTATCAGAGCCATATATACATAAACTTTTCTTAATGATATAAACTCTTTTGTATATATTTATTATCATATTTATTATCATGTTAGCTTAAAAATTTTATATATTTTTTGATCTGGTTGACAATTTTGCATCGACAAACTTTAAGTTCATGCTTTAAAACTATAGTTTGAATTTGGTTTGTTAAAACCTATACGTTCTTCCATAATTATGCCTATGAACCTCCTTTAGGCTGTGAGTGTCGTTTGATGGAGTGTATGTTGTGGCAATTCTAAAAAGGTGGGGTAAGAACACCGGTCTTAGATACCAAATAAATAAATTCTTCAGGACTATTAGTTTATGAAAATGCTTATAATCTTTAGATCTAAGTTGTCGCCAC
The DNA here is from genome assembly GCA_002786265.1 of Apostasia shenzhenica. NCBI lineage: Eukaryota > Viridiplantae > Streptophyta > Magnoliopsida > Asparagales > Orchidaceae > Apostasia > Apostasia shenzhenica. The sequence continues at coordinate 771,667 of KZ451895.1, forward strand.
TATGATCAAAAAATAGTAAAAACAATTCAAACAAATCTATCTCTGAACTCACTACTAATATTATTGAAAAATCAGAAAACTTTCCTTCAAATATTATCGAAATAAAGAATAAATACTTAAATTTAACAAATAATTTCAAAATAATAATTGATATGCTTAATGAAGTATATGATAATATCTTTATTCAAAATCAAACTAATTTAATTGAAATAGAAGAAGACCTAAAAATAATAGAAACTATAATAAAAAAATCAAATAAAACTAAAATTTTTTTTGATGATAATAATGGAAAATATTATCATTGGATGAATGTGCCATTAAATAAAAAAAAGTTAACTCCTATTCACAATAAAATAGAATACATTAATGTATTAGAAGATTTTGAAAACTTCGAAGACTATTATAACTTATTTTTAATTAATAAACAAATCCTAGAAGAAAAAATTCAAGATTATATGAATAATCCAACTTCAGATAAACTTATAGCTATACAAGACATATATAGAGAAAAAGAAAACTTATTTTATTTATATAATTATACACCTGAATATGCAATATACTCAAATAATAATAGTGAAAATGAGAATAATTATAGTGAATCTGACAATCTTCAAATAACCGAAAAAAATTTATATGAAAGTAGGAGAAGTCAGTGGACGAAAAAGACCACATGAAGCACCACATCATAATTCACATTATCAACATTTTAATGAATATGCTGATCAATATTATCAATCCAAAAAAGAAGACCCATTTGACGATATATACACAAATGAAAAATATTTTTTTCAAAATAAATCTCATCCAAAAACTGATCCCTATATTTTTAATATTGATAAAATACCGATATTAGAACGAAAATAATATATATTACAATAGATACAATTAGTCAAAGAATTAAAAAAATATTTATGCTTATATGTCAACACAACAGTTATTAGAAATGATAACTTCTAAATTTACTGGATCTGCATCTATGGTTCTCAAATCTCTTCAAAATTTTCCTCAATTTTAAAAAATAAAAGATGAAACAAATAAAGATGAAGCCATTATCCTTCTCGAAAAATTTTTATTAGAATTTTTCGCAGGTGGATCATTAGATAATACTGAAGATATAAACATAAAAATATAAATTCTCCCTGTATGAAGAAAGCCAACAGGAAGGAATATCTGAGAAAAGTCATGGCGCTATTACCAAAAGATTTATAAACAAGAATCTTGGACAATATATATGAAGACAGAGCTTTACAATATTTATTAAATGAGACATTAATCAGTTTACCAGATGGACGACAAAAAATGTTTGTAGCATTCACTCCGTATATGGAACGCCCAATCGAGTTGGGTATAGTCAGAAAACTTATTATCGACACTTATAATTACGATGAATGAACGGTCTTCCTCAGATTATTAAGACAATCATATCTTCTACAGAGCCATATAATCGAATCTTAGAATTTGAGATAATTTCTACATTTGTCGAACCAGAATAATATTTAGTTTATCCAGCATATCAGATTTGGCGCCTCACCAGACAGAGAACTAGAGGACAGCCAGTTTTAAAAGAATTTTTTAGATATTAATGGGACTACGAATAAAAGCAAAATTTATCAGAATTATTATCAGTTTATCAAGAACGACATAAATATAAGTTTCAAAGCAATGACAGAATTATGGTATATGATGAAGAAGATTTAACTGAAATTGATACTGGAGATAATACTTTAGACTTCCAGTGGGGACCTCGAACTGAACAATTACTTACAGAGATTCAGGTCGGATTCTCCTCAACGCTAAACAATATTTCTTTATAGTCTGATTAAACAGAGACTTTTTTGCAATTTTACTAGCAATAATATTCTCTGGGACTTCTTTGCAATTTCACTAGCAATAATATTCTCCGGGACTTCTTTGCAATTTCACCAGCAATAATAATAGTATCTTCTGCTTTACAATAATATGAAGAATCTGAGCTTTGGGTCAATATCAAACATCTTTACTTTACAATAATAACAGAAATCTCTGCTATTGAAGCATCTTCAATAATTCAGCAGCAGCAGCAGCCAATAATAGATAGACTTTAGGTCTATATAAACGGGGAGCCTCTGGCTTGTAGAGGCATCCGTTTTCACTTCATCCATTTCCATTTCAATCCATTTCCGCTTATTCCTCTCCACTTCCATCTCTCTCTCTCTTCTTCCATCGATCCATCTCTCCTCTCTCCCCAAACTAGTATCAGAGCCTGTAGAGCTTGTAGAGTTTGTCAAGCTTGTAAACCAAATTCAAACTATAGTTTTAAAGCATGAACTTAAAATTTGTCGATCCAAAGTTGTCAATCAGATCAAAAAACATATAAAATTTTTAAGCTAACATGATAATAAATATGATAATAAATATATACAAAAGAGTTTATCATGCAGCTTATGTACTAAATGCTTCTTATTTATATATATACATATAGATATATACATATATACAATATGTATACATACATATATACATACATATATACATACATATATACATATATGTATACATACATATATATACATATATACATACATACATACATACATACATACATATACACATATACATACATACATATACACGTATACATATACATATATATATACACACACATATACACATATACATATGCATATATGCATATACACATAGAAATCATGCTGAAGAAAAATGAGAAAAAGCTAGAATGATAATAAATTATAAAAAAATTTAATGATAACTTAAAATTTGATGGATTTTATATTCCTAGCACTGAAAGTATATTTAAAAATATAAGTGAAGCAAAACGATTTAGTAAATTTGATGCTAAATCTGGATTTTGACAAATCAAAATAAACGATAATACGTCAAAAGAATTGACTGCATTTTCTACTCCATTTGAACATTTATAATGGACTGTAATGTCTTTTGGATTAAAAAATGCCCCTCAAATATTTCAAAAATAAAAAACCTTTTAAAAAACTTTTCCAATTAAGATATAAACCACAGAAACCTAAAAAAAATAATAAATATCTAGAGTGGAGTGGATGAGAGTGGATCTAGAGTGGAGTGGAAAATCAGGATTTTGGCAAATCAAAATAAAAGATAATATGTCAAAAGAATTTCCGCTCTACATCCTCATCCACTGCATACGCTTCTCTCTCTTTCCCTCACTGAATCTGGTATATAATAGGATAATATTTTTTTAGGATATCTTGACCGATTAACATGTCAAATGTACTTCTATCATCGCTATATATTATATCAAATTCTAAAGTATATGCACATATACATATACACATACACATATACACATCCACATATACATATCCACATATATATTTGTACATTATTCAATTATGAGGGAGATATTGTTGTAGCATAGACACTGGCATAATATTAATCACCTTCATATGATATTAAAATCATATAAATTTTTAAGTAAATTTAATTACAAAATTAGATCTATTTATATTTTTTAAAATATAAATAATATATTATTGATTTAATATAATTATTTATTATATGTAAATAAGTATACGTTAGTTGTGATTAAAACATCTATTATATTGATCTAATTTTAAATTTTATAGTAAGCAATTTATTTAATAATTTAAAAAAAAAGTTTTTTAAAGGACTTAAATTAAGTATTCATGCATCTTCATTGAGAGAAATATTGAACACCTCATGCAAAATTCAATATATTAAATATAAGTTTGACTATGCATATAGGACAAACCGTGCATTAAAAGAGAGGTTGACCACAAGGCCTTATTCGGTTATTCCTTCGGCTAGATAACTTGAAGGTAGTACGGAACTGCATGGCTCAGTGCTCAGTTGTTACCGCCTCCGCTTCCTCCTCGTCCTCCTCCGCCGCCGCCGCCACTTCCATATCCTCCACCATGGCCCCCACGGCCACCGGAACCCGAGCCATGACCAGAGCCATATCCAGACCCGCCACCGCTCCCTTGTCCTCCACCATGGCCTCCACCGCCTCCACCGCCTCCACCTTTCCCTCCTCCGCCGCCAGAACCCGACCCATATCCCCCACCTGACCCATAACCCGAGCCCGAGCCTCTTCCTTGACCGCCGCCGCCGCCGCCTCCGCCGCCTTTTCCATAGCCTCCACCACCAGCCCCACCGTATCCACCCCCCTCCCCATAACCCCCACCTTCACCATAGCCAGAGCCGGAGCCGCCTGTGCCCCCACCTCCTCCGCCACCTCCACCATAACCACCTCCACCACCTCCACTCAAGATTCTGGCGGCGGCGGCAGAGGAGAAGCTACCAAAGCTTAGGATGATCAGAAAGAAGAGAGCCACAAACTTAGTGCTTGTGGCCATTGCTGTCAAGTTAACTAGGGTTGGTTTATGATGAGAAGCTGTGGTGAAGGGAGGGAGGAAGTAGACGTATTTATAGTTGAGCTTTGCATGAAGATAATCGGAGATAATGGCCGTAGATTTCATTTAAAACAGCCTGCGTCTGAATGGTGAGCACTGAAGAAAGAATTTTGGCCAAGGATCTATCATCTCTTTTGAAAATAAGGCCCCTTGATTTGATATAATTACTTGCTTTTTATTTTATTTTATTTTTATCTAATTTGTCATATCTTAAATCCTTTTTTTTGTTTGTCATAAGCCCCTTTACAGCTCTTACACCTTCTGATTAGGGCCGTTATCGATCCGATTTCGAGCCGAGCATATGCCGGCTCGAAATCGAATTGATGACATTTCGATTGACTCGAAATCGACTCGAGCTCGATTGGGTTCGACTTCGAGCCGGCTCGAGTCGATTCCAATCGACTTCGAGCCGATTTCAATTAATTTTCGAACCGGCTCGAAAATGAATCAAATCTCAATTTTGTTTTGAGCCGATATCGATTCGGGTAAGCTCAACTCGATCCAACTCGAGATCGGCTCAGTTTATAATATATATATATATATATATTATATTTAATATATTATATATATATATGTATTATAATATAAAATATATTTTAATTCGAGCAGATTGCAAGCTGGATCGAGCCGAGCCAACCCCGGCTCAAAATCTGCTCAAAATTATTATCGAGCAGAACTTTTGGCTCGTTAGTCAACTCATTTAGATCGACTCAATTTCGATTCGATCTAAAATCAATTAAATTTTTGATAAATTTTCGATCTTCGATCTATATTAATAACACCCACTGCTGATGGTATTGCATGGGCTGGCACAGTATTTCTCACTAATATTAGCCCTCGAATAACTATGAAACTAGAGTTAGTCTTATTATAATCCTGCTTTTATAGAATATAAAAATAGAATAAATATAAATTTACTCCATCAAATTATTATTATTTTATGAAGAAAGTGTGCGTGAGATAACATATAAATTAAGATTTTTGTCTCACATACAAAAGGCCCTTAAATATTCTAAAATTTTTAATATTTTTTAGTAATATTTCTATTTATAATTTTTTGTAAATACAAAAAATTCGTTGATAAGAAGTCATCAGATGTGTAGTCGACTATGGAGACAAATGAAGATTTTTCTTTAATAGTGTTACATCTGGATTAGCGCCAGCGCACTTGGAATGTACACGTAGAGGCCTGTATGACGTCAGCACCAGAGGGAGTCCAACGACGGGCGGAGGACCAAAAAGACCCCTGTTGTCGAAGAACTTGAGCCGAAGAACTCGTGCTGAAGAACCTATGACGAACTGCATTCGTGATTGGACGTATGAGGCTCCGTACCGCTTTTAAGAGGCATGACCCCTCCTGTTTGGTCAGTACGACCAATACAGTCATTTTCTTAATACCAGCAATGGAGACCATTCTCTTGAAATGACTGCCCAGACACCAGATCACAGTATATAATCTCATTGTAACGGGAGGAAAGGCGGACGACTGTTCTGACTCTCTCTTCCATTCTCCCCAACCTTTTGTCCCGTAAAAAAGAAACTTTTGTTGCATAGTAAAACTTTTGAAAGCCGCCCGAACGACGTCGCGTTTTTCCGCCCAGTCAGTTTCCACGTAAAAATCTCTCTCCTAACTTTTTGGTTGATTTTAGTCTCAATAAATAGAGTGTAATAAAAATAAAACATTGATGCAATCGATTTCATCTAGTGAAACAAGCATGATGTTATGATTTGTGGGAAATAGCTGAAACAATGTAAATTGATAATGTTTTAATCTGAAAAATAGGTGGAATGCTTCTTTCATAAAATAAAGAAAATTTTACACCAAATTAAATAGGATTTCTAAAAAGCAGAACTTTAATTCCTTTAGAAAAAATTAAAAAGAACAGACTTTATTAATTGAGATTTTTTTTTTATAAAAATACTTTAATTGAGATTGCTTTCTCATACTTTACACCTATTTTATACATGCATGTAATTAAAAATTGAAGAATAATATATTATTCAGCCTTTCCTTTTAGATATTTATGTTAATGAGCTTAAAGATAATTAGGCCTCATTTGATTAAAGCTTTTTTCAAATTTAAAAAAAATTTTGATAGAAAAAAATTATTTTAATATTAAAAAATATGTTATGAAATAAAATTAATTTTAATATTCATATTTGTGTTAAACTTAACATAAAATTAATTTTTAAAATTAAAATTTATATTTAGCTAAAAAAATTTGTCAAATCAAATGAGTAGCACCCTGTAGAGTTCAAGCACGATTATTAATAGCAAGCTCGAGCTCAAAATAGAGTAGATTTCGATCTTGTTCTAAGTTCTGTTCGCAAATATAATGTCATACTTAAATTTATACGAAAATTATCAAATTAATTTAATAATGTATACAAAAAGGGACTATTTTTCACATTATTTTTTGTTTTATGAATTTTTTTAATTAATAAATAAAATATGCTAAAATCATTATATGACCTCTAAGATCATGTTTGGTTGAAGAATAAAAAAATAATTTAATTGAATTTTAAGATATATTTTAAAAAATGTATATAATGTGAAAAAAAATTAATTAATTTATAAGAATTGTGTTAGATATCAAATAAAGTGATCGTTTGATATTAAAATTTGTAAAATAAATTAAATTTATTTTAGTCATGAGCCAAATAGAGCCTAAGTGAGACTTTAATGTATAGTTTTAAATTCGCTATATATTGAACATTTTATTTGAGCATATTTTGAATTTATACTTAAAGACTAAAGACAGAAGAATAATTTGCTCAAGTTTGTTCATTTATTATAGTTTTAATTTATGTTGGGATAATTATCTATATGCCATACAATTTAGTTTTATTTATGCATTACTCATTCATTCTTAGTTAATTACGTTCTGCACACTCAAAACATTACAAAATCTTATATACACACATTTTAACTTATTTTTATTATAATGAGTAATCATAATTTTTCAATAACCTAACTATAATTAGATTACAAAAAATCTGAGCCGTTCATCATATTATTTTAAGGATATTTAAATATATTTTGAGTGAAAATCCTAAAACCTTAATGTTTAGGTGGCGGCAAAGGAATGAGACATCCGCGATGTGAATTGATTTTAGGACAAATCAACGCTTTAGTCTTTAGTTTAGATTAAGGAAGAGAAAAATATGTACCATGAAGAGTAAAAATATAATTTTAATGATTTACTAATAGAATATTTTTTTCAAATAGATTTTAATTAAGTTTTAACTCAAATGTGTGTATGTAAGATTTTGTAATATTTTGAGTATGCATAGCGTAATTAACTAAGAATGGATGGGTAAGGCATAAATAAAACTAAATTGTGTGGCATGTAGGTAATTATCCTAAAAAATATATATATCATTGACGGTAAGAATATAATTTTAATGATTTACTAACGAAATATTTTTTTTCAAATAGATTTTGACTGAATTTTAACTCAAGTATATAAATGTAAGATTTTGTAATATTTTGAATGTGCATAACATAATTAACTAAAAATAAATATATAGCTCATAAATAAAACTAAATAGTATGAGGTGCAGGTAATTATCCCATTTATGTTTTACACTTATTGGCCAAATTGGACGTATATAAATATTGAGTTTTCTAATATTTAATTAAAAATATGAATATTATATATTTTTTTAATTTAATTACGTGTGGTTCGCAGCCTACGTCAGTGCAGTGTTGGTCACGTCGGCTTTGCTTGATATATTCTACAAATGCAGGCAGATTTTCCCACGGTATCCAAAAGTCGTTCAAACTGATATCTTCTGGCAGTTATGTGAACAAACTGAGTCGAGTAGAATCGAGTCGAGTTGAGTAGAATCGAGTCGAGTTGAGTAGAATCGAGTCGAGTTGAGTAGAATCGAGTCGAGTTGAGTAGAATCGAGTCGAGTCGAATCGAGTCGAGTCGAATCGAGTCGAGTCGAGCTTAATTTGCATTCATCGTCATTTAAACTTTACCGTTCAGACTCATATATATATATATATATATATATATATATATATATATATATATATATATATATATATATATATATATATATATATATATATATATATATATATATATATATATATATATATATACAAATTTTGATTAAAAAAAACTTGCATGAATGAATCGTGTTTTATACTATTATATTCATGGAACAAGCAATCAAGCTTTAGCAAGCTTAGCAATTGAGCTTCATGTCAAGCATGTTATCGAGTTATTTAGCCGAATTCATATTAAACTCAATACAAATTTCTTCATGCAGCTCATCAACATAAGAAAAGAAACTTTTTTTTATTATTATTATTTTTAGAGAATAAAAAGAACTTAAAAAAATTATGTGCTTTTTATATCACAGTTTAAAAATAAATTCATCAAGGTTGATAATTGTTAACGGAGAGAGATGGGGTCCCGAGAAGCGGCGGCACATAATGTCTCTAACCCAAAATATCGATATTAAAGAGAGCTAGTGATCATCTAAGAAAATACACAGGAATTTAAAGTGGTTCAGAGATATCTTCATCTACGTCCACCGGAGAGTTGGCGAAGAAGGTTTCGCTAAAGTTCAAAGGTTTGGTCAGAGGACTAGCATTAGAAGAGAAAAGAAAGAATACAAGTTTCGTTCCCGGTGATTTTCAAGAGAAATCTAATTCTCTTTCGGTCTTCTCTCTTCTGATTTCATGTGTTATTTTTTCTCTAGAGCTCTGGAGCTCATTCGTGACTCTTATTTTGGTTTTGGTTAACATCGGTTTGAAACTCAAGTATTTTTTTCGATTTTAATCGAAACACAAAATTTCGGATTAGACAATTGAGTTTTGCCCAAACACTAACATGTTTTGGAATAGATTCAACGAAGCCTGTTTTTTGAGTCAACAAGTTGTACATATGACGAAATTATCGAAATATGACAAATCATTGTGTTTGAGTTGAATAGTGATGTTTTTACAAATATTCATTACATTAACGTTGAATTGAAGCCGAATACAAGATTGAGAGAATGATTCATTGCATAATATGTTATTTTAATTCAATACTAGCAATTATACGAGTATTCAATCATTTTCGTTTGTATTTGAATATAATACAAGCAATTTAACTTTTATCTTATCTATATCAAGATATTTTAATGTAATACTCTGATTAAACAACTAATATTTGTTATATCTTTGTGTTTTAGTCGAAGCAGTTATTTGACAATCTATTAAGAAAGAGAAGTTTGATCTTGTCTATATCAATGCATTTTAATATAATACTCTGTTTAAACAGCTAGTACTTGCTATATTTATATAAGTATTTGAAATTTGATACTGAAACCAAAATTAAAATCCAGTTTTAAAACCTTCTTCATAAACAACAACACCAAATTAGTTATATAATTATGTTACGTAAAAAGTAATTAATACTAATACAAGTTATTATCGATCTTTTAATCAAGCTTTAAACCAACGTGTTTAAGATATTTATACGTATTATTCATGAAAGTAAATGAACCAAATATCGATAGATATCAACGTGTTCAATCTTAATCATCGAATACTCAGTAATGTAGGTCACTTCTACGTCAAGCTCACATTATTCAACTCCGAATTAATTCCTCCCAAATAAGTCACACATTCACACTTCATAAACTACATTTAATTTACACATTGCAAACTATAAAAAAATTGCATTTATACCACAATTATATTGTGTTTAATAGAATATTTTTAATAATTTGTAATGTGTATAATGTAAAATAAGTTTAATAAATTCCACCAATCAAATAACAGAACTTAAGTTTTAAAAGCTTACTGTAAAATTCAATACTCTATATATATTTTATAGGATTAATAGCAATTAGATTATCTGATTATGTTCATTCAGGCTCTTTTAGTTTTTAAACTAATTAAATAAATTCTTTAATTTGTGATAATATGAAAAAAAAGCCTTTTAATAATAATAAAATAATACAATGAAAAATATTTTTTAACTAATTAATGGACTAATTTGACTAATGTAAAAATTAAATTGATATTTTAGATGAGAATAAATTCCAATTTGACTTATAAATTAAATAAAATATTCTCTATTAAGTATTTTAATTAATGCTAAAAAATATATTTGTATTTTACTTCAAACTAGATGACTAATTTGATTAATTTAGAAATTAGAGAGACACAAATTAAAAAAACTTAATTGCTACTAACCCTATTTTATAATCACAAGCTACCAACAACTCAATGTCGTGATTAAGGCTGTTAATTTTGCTCGAAGATTGAAGATCGAAAATCACTCGAAAATTAAATCAAAATTTGAATCGAATCGAGCTTGATTCGATCTAACTGAGCCAACTAACAAGCTTTTTTTTGGCTCAAAAATTGTATCAATCTAATCTTAAGCCGGCATAGGATCAGATCAAGATGGCTCAAAATAAAAAAAATTAAAAAAATAAAAAAATATTATATAT
>KZ451895.1:792205-936618 GCA_002786265.1 Apostasia shenzhenica
ATATATTTATATATGTAATTAGATTAGTATGCAGTTTTTTTAGTAGTCTACTACAAGGCTTTATTAGACTTTCATTAGAATTTTCTTTATAATCATTTAAATCATATTTATTATAATTTTTTTTTAAATAATAGATCAAAGCGAATGACTATAGTGTAAGCTAATTAAAATGAACAAATATATTTATACATGACATTTGGATAAAAGATCAAAAATTAATCGAAAGTCGAATCGATTTTAGCTCGGATAGAGCTTGAATCGATAATAAATGAGCCAGACCCAGCTTGAATCGAGATCGGATCGAACTCTCCTCGTTCATTCTCTGAATCGATTCAAAATCGAATCGAAAACTTTTAATTAAATCTTGAGCAGAGGTCGGATCGGCTCGAGATCGAATCGTTAATAGTTGTGATTTTTTTCAGTTGAATTTTCCATTTAAACATATTCAATAACAACAACAACAATCAAATCATAATCCCACTAGGTAAGATTGGCTACATGAATCATTTATTTTCATTGCGTTCTATCAATTAACCAATTCTTATTTAAGTGCAAGGGAGTAAGATCACTTCTTATAGTTTCTTGCTGTATTTTCTTTAGTCTCACTCTTCCCTTTTATACATAGGCAAAATTCAATAACTCGATTTTTTTAACTGAAGCTTCAATCGGCCTACAATCTATACGTTCAAATCATCTAAACTGAGTTTCTCTAAGTTTTTTGTTTAAACATGTTATCGATAAATTTATATGTATACGACTTTTTTTAAAAGTTTAACTCAGTTTTCCACAAAGAACGCTGAGATTTAGACCTGAATGATTAGTCCAAGAACGTCGTATCGTTCAAGTTAGATCATCTGTTGACAGACGGCAGGGGAATCATTTGAACCTTTGAATTCTTCTTCAAAGCCCAACGTTCCATCGCCCTTCAGCTCTGTCAGTAGTTAGAATTCGAAATTCACTCGAAATTTTATCGACTTAAAATCAGTTCAAAGTTTTCATGCTTAACTCGGAAGAAATTTTGAATGAATTTTCGAGTTTAATTTCACTCAAAATTTGAGCAGAGTCTCTCCATCTTGAATTGAGCTCTATCGAGATTGAAATATGTTGGCATTTGATTCAATATTATTTGGATAAACTGAGTGTTTGGCTCGATTGCATCCTCCGATATTATTATAAAAAATTATAAAATTATTGCTCTAAAATAGTATCAAGATATCATTCAAAATTGGGTGGTATTTAGATATTACTTTAATTATAATAGAAAAATGTAAGATTAACATTTAACTAATTAACAATTTAAAGATAATATAGATTTCTAAATGGCATTGATATTTAAATAACATTAATATCTAAATACCAATGTGTTAGAGTTTACTGACCTGAGTCGTATTTGGTCTATCCCAATAAGTAGGGCTGTTACCGATCCGATTTCGAGCCGAGCTAATACCGGCTCGAAATCGGATTGATCACATTTCGATCGAGTCAAAATTGACTCGAGCTTGATTGGGTTCGACTTCGAGCCGATTTCGAAATCAAATCTCAATTTTTTTTTAGCCGATCTCGAGCCGGGTAAGCTCAACTCGATCCGGCTCGAGATCGGCTCAGTTTATAATATACATATATATATATATATATATTATATAACATATCTATATATATTATATATATGTATTGTGATATAAAATATATTTTAATTCAAGCTGATTTTGAGCTGGATCGAGCCGAGCCTACCCAGGCTCAAAATTATTACCGAGCCGATCTTTTTGGCTCGTTAGTCGGCTCATTTAGATCAACTCAATTTCGATTCGATCTAAAATAAATTTAATTTTTGATCAATTTTTAATCAATTTTCGATCTTCGATCCATATTAACACCCTTACCCAAAAGGCTCGCAGTGTCACAATTTTATAAAAATTAAATTTTTGGATCAGGCGATAATATGTTCAGACAGATTTCTGTTGAATAATTTGTTTCCGCCAAAAGCTCTCTTTTTTTTTTATACTCAAAATTTGATTTAGCACTGATCTCCTCCTTTACCTATAATTTTTCTCTATCATTAAAATTTTTTACGTAAATTTATGAGCTCTTGCTTTTATATTATTTATTATTTATAAATTTTACTATAACACAATGAACCAAATTTCTAGCTAATATACATAATGAATATTTTTGTTTCACATTTCTAAAAAATTTGCACCTTGTATGAGTCGTGTAAGAGCAATATGCCTAAGATGGAATAGAGCTATTGACGGCATAAGTTTCAATCGCGGGTAATCTCATGCCAATAATGGAATGAGACTTTTCGACGATAAAATTTTAAAGGAATAATTACGTACATGCCACATTAAACATCTTTATTTACGCATTACCCATTCATTCTTGTTTAATTACGCTACACACACTCCAAACATTACAAAGCTTACAACCACACACTTTAACTTACTTTCGTTACCATAAGAAACTATAGTTTTTAAGTAACTTAACTATAGTTAAGTTACTTAAAATTTGAGCCGTTCATAAAAATTATGTTTAACTATGGTAGCGACGGCCGATGGCTGCGACGGAAGAAAAAAAACCGCGATCTGCGGTGATTTTAGGCCAAATCTCCATTAATATGCCATAGTATTGAAGAAGAAAACTATTTACACAAGGGTAAAAATGTAAATTTTAAGGTGATTTTAGGCCAAATCTCCATTAATATGTCATAGTATTGAAGAAGAAAACTATTTACACAATGGTAAAAATGTAAATTTTAAGATTTATTAACGGAATATTCCTTTTTTTCAACTGGATTCTAACTGAGTTTAACTCAAGTGTGTGGTTGTAAGCTTTGTAATGTTTGTAGTGTGTGTAGCGTAATTAAACAAGAATGAATGGGTAATGCGTAAATAAAAATGTTTAATGTGGCATGTACGTAATTATCCCAATTTAAAAAACGGGTGACTCCATCGAATACGTTAGGTCGTCGAGTGAGATTTAAAAATGATAAATTGCAGTGGAGTAATAAATACGTTATTAATCCCAACTTTAGTTCTATGACTCCTCCCCCAACAACAAGATTTATTTCGACTGGAAGATTTTCATGCGGAATCTATTCAATTCGTTATCGCGTAGAACCCTCGAGCAATAATTTTTGATTACTCTAATGGCAGCTAACAGCGACCTCAACGCATAATTAATCCCTCTCATCTTCTTCTTCTTCCCCAAACGCCATCCGCTGACCCTAAAATTCCTTGCGTACCCAACATGCAATCGCTCCACTTCACATCTCCCATTCTTCTCTTCATTCCCCCGAGAACCCCAATTCCAGATCTTCCAAACCAAACTGTAATCAAATGCTCTTCTTCTTCTCCTTCCCCTTTCTTCTTCCCTTCTTCTTTTGCTTCTTCTTCATCCTCTCTCCAGCAATCGCGGCCAACAGCTCTTCCTGTTTCCCTGAGAACTTCGTCTGCGGAAACCGCCGCTTGGACATCGAGTTCCCCTTCTTCACCAACGCATCTTCGAACCCATGCCAGGGGTTTCACCTCATCACGTGCATCGATTTCGTCCCCGTCGTCCGATTCTACCAAGATAACTACTTGTTCCCTGTGAGGGAAATCTCATACCATGATAGCACCATTATCATCCAAGATCTCCGGCTCAGCGCCTACTTCCGCGGATCGGACTGCGACTTCGTCTACGTTTTCAGAAACCCAGTCCCCAAATTCAATTTCACCGCTGTTTCTCTCTCCCAGACCTCGGGAGAGTCGTTCTTCGATTGCAAACGGAGCTACGATTTCTCCCATGATGCCTTTCTGGTGAATTACAGCCTCAGTTTGTGCAGAAACTACAGTCTTTATTACTCCATTGATAAAGGGGATCAGAGCTATGGCTCTGTTCCGGGCTCCTGCAAGGCTTCCCAAGATCTCTGGTTCTACTGGAAGCTCTCTTACGGCATAGGGAAGAACCATGGAGGGACTTCTTTGCTTGCGGCCGGGTTCTCGCCGCTATGGGAGGGGGGAGGAGCGAGCTGCTTCACCTGCAAGATCACCGGCGGCGATTGCAGAGGAGGCGCAAACGATCCGGCGTGCAGCTGCCGCAATAGTTGCCATAGTAAGTTGATCAGATCAGAATAAATATCCTTCTCCTTTTGATTTCCTGCTAGCAACATTGAATTTTTGATTGATTCTACAGGGAAGAAGAGCGACAAGGGGATTGTGATTGGTGAGTTATCTGATTGAGGAAAAAAAATCATCTTTGGCCTTGAATCAATAGCAAAATTCAGTTTTTTTATCATTGTTTGAATGATCAGGCGTCTCTGTCTGTGGCGTGGTCTTCCTCTTGGCTTGTTTCCTCTGCTTCATCCACCTTCTCCGGTGCCGGCGCCGCCGCCAAGACGGAAACCAGCAACCTTCGGCTTCCTCCACCCTTCTGTCCTACGATTCCTCCAAAGCTCGCCTGCAGCTCTCCGAGAAAGAATCCGGCATTGCCTGCTACCGTTACCAGACCCACGTCTTCTCCTACGAGGAGCTCGGAGAGGCCACCAACTCCTTCGACCTAGCAATGCAGATCGCCGACGGCGGCTTCGGCACTGTCTACAGAGGCAAGCTCCGTGACGGCCGCGCCGTGGCGGTGAAGCGGCTCTTCGAGAGCAACTTCAAACGCGCCGAACAGTTCGCCAATGAGGTCGTCATCCTCTCCCGCCTCCGCCACCAGAACCTTGTCTCCCTCTACGGATGCACCTCCCGGAATAGCCGCGAGCTCCTCCTCGTCTACGAGTACGTCCCCAACGGCACTGTCGCTGACCACCTCCACGGATCCCGCGCCGGTGAACGCCGGCTCACATGGCCGCTACGCCTCTCCATAGCCATCGAGACTGCGGCCGCCCTCGCCTACCTCCACGCCGTCGACCCACCGATCATCCACCGCGACGTCAAGACAGGGAACATCCTCCTCGATGCCGAATTCCACGTCAAGGTCGCCGATTTCGGTCTCTCCCGGCTCTTCCCGCCGGACGGCGCCACCCACATCTCCACCGGACCTCAGGGCACGCCGGGATACCTCGACCCGGAGTACCACCAGTACTACCAGTTAACCGACCGAAGCGACGTCTTCAGCTTTGGCGTCGTGCTCGCCGAGCTCATATCGTCGAAGCCGGCCGTTGATCTCGGCCGCGGCCGGTCGGATATAAACCTCTCGGCCATGGTTGTGAACAGGATACAGAGCGGGAATTTGGAGGAGCTTGTCGATCGGACGCTTGGGTTCGACTCGGATCCGGAGACGAGGAAGATGATGAGGCTGGTGGGGGAGCTGGCTTTCCGGTGCGTTCAGAGAGAGAGAGAGATGAGGCCGGCGATTAAGGAGGTGTTGGAGGTGCTGAGGGGGATTCAGAGCGGGTGGTTGAAGACGGCTGATCCGGCTGAGAAATTCGTCGAACGGATGGTGGTCGACGGTGGGATGGATAAGGATGGTCAGCCATTGTCGCCGGATTCAGTGACGGAGAAGTGGGTGAGTAGGTCTTCGACGCCGAATTCAATCCATTGATGTTGGGGGAAAATGGGGAAGCAACCTCGTCCCCTACGTGTTCGTGATTTCACAGTTAATGTGGTTATAATTACATAACAGTTTTTCTTTTTTTTTTTTTCTTTTTCTTTTAACATAAATTAGACTGAGTAGTTATGTTTAACTATCCTTTTCTATTTAAAAAAAAAAATTCTTTTCATACAAATTTTTATTTTTCTTAATTAGCTTTTTATGTGAGCACTAAGGATGATTCAAAACTTGTTTATATTTTACTCAGATTCAAATTTAACTTATTTTTTCTTTTAATTCAAACCCTGCTCATTCAAAAAAATTTGATTCAATTCATAATCAATTTAATATCTATATAATTATATATATGCTTTTTGCACATATATTAAAATATTATATATATGCATAAATATGTTATATAAATTATATATTTAAGATATTTAAGATATATATTGAAAAGATTTACGTATAAATAAAAATTTAATTAAAAAAAGCGTATATAATATGTAGGTATATATGTAAAATGAATTTTTAAATAAAAAATAGGATTAAAAATTTAGCTGTCAACTCAAAAATCGACTAGAAATCTAGTAGATTTTAATTAAATTGAATCAAACTCGACTTGAATTTAAAATCTTTCAGTTTAAGTTAAGATAAACTTGTTCGAACTCAACTTATTATTAGCCTTAGTGAACATTGATCTTACGATTGCCAAAAGCTTTATAATTTATTGATTATTGAGAGATAAATGTGTTTTATCTCTTAATCCTAAGTTGACTCAAAAAGATACTAGAGAAAATTATCTCTCGACTTCTTTTAACTCCTCCCTTCAATGGATCTTAATGGCTTCAAATGAACTATTTATCGATCTGATTGATTGGGGGTAGAGCTCATCTTTATCACCACATGTAGTATCTGGCAAAAAATATTTGAGAAACTTTCGTGGTTACTCTTCATTTAGGCTAGACCTTCCCTTGATACAAGTCTCTTGAGAACACACAAACATGACATCACAATCTTTAAGCCGTGTGCAACAAGTTTGGTTAAGTCAGCCTATTTTTACTTAATTTCAAGGTTAATACTTGGCTTTAGATGAATGCTCTTCGTGTACGCTATTTTTTTCATCTTTAACTCCTTTGTCTTGATAAACAACCATCCCAAAGACTCTTCAGGGCTAACGCTTTATTTCAAGACTTTGTTCAATAAACTTCTTCAACATCCTTCTCATCATATCCCAATAATAATTACCTTTAAATTACAAGATGCACATGAATCCCACTAGATGAAATCAGTTATATGAATTCTTTGTTTTTATTACGCTCTATTAATCAATAAATTCTTATCTAAGTTTAAGTAATTAAAATCACTCCTTATAGCAATATTTATTTTTATTATGTTACTTTGTTAACTCATTATCAAAAGATAACACATAAAAACAAGCACAAACATGGCACCCATATACTCTATTTTGGTGGCTAGCATTAATGGTCCATCAATTATGAGGAGTACAATAATCTTTCTCGACCTAGATTTGGCTCTACACTAGCCAGCATTTTCTTCTTCTATAATTCACAAAAAAAAATTGGAAGAAACTATTAAAAAGTCATTTGGTTCATCTCTTGAATAATAATTCAATATTTTTTTAAAAAATTATTTATAGATGTTATTAAACTAAATAATTATTTTATCTATAAGTAGCGTGATATGACACTAAGATAATATTAAATCAAACATCCCCTAACAATAATCTTAATCTAAAATTAATTTGAATAAGCTACATTTCGCTTTCTTCTGTTCGAGCTCAATTTAAAAACACCATACATGCAAATGCATTAAGATGATGTGCAACGATTTAACTAAGAGTGCGTTTAGTTTGTTGTTATCTTAGTGTTATGTTATGTAATCTAGATGTCATGACATCTAAATGTTATCTTTTAACTAATAATTTTATAATCTAATAAAAGATTATTTATAGATGTCATTAAACTAAATAATTGATTTATCTAAATAACATAACATAACATCAAGATAACAGTAAACCAAATGCTTCCTAAGTCATTTTTAAGTTGCTCTCTTGAAATTCTAAATTTAGATTAGCCGACATGTATGAAGGAAACACCAATAGGATGAGGACAAATATAGTTAAACTATCTTAAAACATAAGCTCCTCATCTTATATTCTACAAATGTTGTGCTAGAATTTTCTCGACAGTTACTTCGAATACAAAGACTTTTGTTAGAGAAAGACGATGAAAATTCACCCAACACAACTAAATGATTATCAAATGCCGTCGACATATCGAGAAAATAGATATAGCGGGTCAAGGACCATGTCTGGGAGAATTGATATCGATGTTCAAGGCCGATGTCGGGAAGCATCGAAACCCTCAAGATTGTGCTGACCATGAAATCAATGCTTTACATAGGTCTGACTACTGTGTTGAGGTCAGGGCTTATTCGACATATCACAGTCGGGGGGTGCCGAGGCTCAACAAATATCGAGTTCAGGACTTAGCCACAGGTAAACCGAAACAAATATCGAGTTCAAGATGACGAAATTTATTCAAGACAAACCCAACAAATTAGTTTAGAATAAAATCATCATAAAACTCAAAATTTATGACATGAAACTTCTTTATTTCACATGCAAACCACAAGCAGCATCCTGCACACTGTAATAAACAAACGATGCATTTTGCAATCTAAAATATATTATGCTAAAAATGAAGAGCAGATAACAAACTGAGCATACTAGAATCTAATAAAAAAACTCAAGTATGTCTTTAACGAAATGCAAATTAAGAATAGAATAATCAAGATCTATAAAAATTTCACATAAAAATCAGAATCTAACCTGGTTTTCAATTAGCAGCAGCAGTAACACAACCATTACTGTTAAGATACAAAGAAATAAACCAATCAAATCCTCTAGAACCGCCTTGTGTCACCTAATCAGTGCAAAAGCCAGTTTCAAGTCACAATAATAATACAAGTAATGAATAACAAAAACTCATATTATGAACAAGAATGCCTCTCCCTAATGCTAAGTTTTTACATAACATAAAGGGAAAGCATAGAGTAGAATTCTGCTTGCATTTCATCTGAATTTGCACCTTTTGATGTGCAATGATATTATTTCAATAACTTTGGCGATAAATTTGGCTGTAAATTATCACCATACCAAGCCTTTCTTTCTCTTGTCAGAATTATCAGTGCTCATCCTCGACTTTTCAGGTACATCTACCTTTCCTGGATTATTTCCGATCCGACTGTCTAAGCTAATTCTTGAAGCATCTGGCCGACTCGATGGTTCGTGGATTTCACTGGAAGGTTTTGAGTCAGCCATATTCTTTGGTTCGCTGTTTTCTGCTTCAAATCCCTTTGAACTGCTTGCTGTCTTCCGTTTTGCAACATACGAGACAAACTTTTTGAGGTGTCTTACGTATTCAGGGTAGAATTCAAGGTTGCAATGGTTACCACCCTTCACCCAGAGAGGTTCATACTTTTCTTTTGAAAGCTCCCAAAGCTGCTTGCCATGGGAGCAGTCTACCACATCATCTGTGGTGCCCTGGATACGGCATGAGAACTCGTAGTTCAGAACAGAAAGCAAGACGAACAAAAGCTACGACTCAATTTCAACTTCTCATTTTTGTTAAACACAATGGGATCGTTTAGTTGTTTCTTTGCTGTGTACGACCAACATGCATACAGTAAAAGTGTTTTGAATTATAAAATTTGCCTTTTCCTCTATCTATATCTCAAATAACATAATACTCCAAAAGTTCTTCTTTGAATAATAGAGCAAGATGCAATTAATACAGCCACACATCGCAAAGAAATCACATTTCAGTATCACTTTAGCTCACATAATTTTTTTTTTTTGGATGAAGACAGATAAATATTTTTGTTCTTTCATCTTGGGCCTGTAGAAAGTTCAGCACCACAATTAAGTGGGAGACAATCGCACGTGCAAAAACTGTATCACTAATACATTATGCAATATGGATAAACTTTAAATTTTTAGATACTCATAATATTTGCAAATTTTGAAAAATAAAAACGGTAATGGATGCTTAAGGCTATTAACAAATTTTGGCTTATGCAGCTTCCTATTGACTTCGTCATCAACCAAGTTAGTGTTGGGGTTATCTTTTCTTGTGACGAGGAAGATTCAAGCCTTGTGTTAATACATAGGTTTCCTAAGAGATTAGGGCCTTACACGTGGCATCACCCTGACCCAGTTCAGCAAAGATGGAACAATGTAAGACTAGTTCTCTCACAATTTGAATTGCCCTACCCCGAGCTGACGGCTACAACCCTATTGCAAAGGTCAACTACCTTTTACCTTATGGATAATCTCGTTCTAAATGTTTGCCATCCTTCTACAACCAATAACCTTGTCAAGGAGGTTCGACAACATTGCAACCTCAGACAACAGCATTTCTACTAAAGGACTTAGGGCCTCAGTCAAATTCATCCGATCTCCTTTCCAACCATGATTAGTGCTCAAAAGCTACATCAACCTCTCCCATAACAAAATTGGACACACCACCACTTCCCTTAACAAACTAGGCGAGAATGATAATGACATATTGTTGATTTACTTTTTCGATATAAAGAGATCGCTTTGCATTGTAATAGAAAGTAACATTTGCCAAAGAAAATTATGTCTGAGTTTTCTCAAAGCCTAGATTCAGATTAAGGGATCAATATTCAGGTGAAAGAAAAGGCAGAGTTAGCTTTTGGTGAGAATCTTCAAATTAGTCTAATTATCTACTCTCAAAAAAATAAATTTCCTCAATCAGTTACTCTCTCTCTTCGGATCATCTCGAACGCCTCTAACACCACTTTGCGCACTCGCCCACCTCCGAAACTTGCCCACCTCCGGCACCCGCTACCTTCTCATTACCCACCTTTGACATGCACCCACCTCCACTGCCCACTGCCTCGGCGACTCGTCACTTTCTTCATCGCTCGGCTTGCTAGTTTGCTCGAGAAACATACCACTTGAGCACATCAACCCAAGCCACCTACCTCACCTACGTCGTTACTATTTGAACTTATCATCTACTGCTTGAATTTTTTTAGCAAAAGTATAATTTCTTTTCTGAATTAAATTAATCTAATTATTTGATTTCAATATAAAATTATTCTCTTAACTTGAATTATTCATTTGGCTCTAATTACACGACCTGACATTTATTTGAGTGATAATTACTATTGGATTTAAGTGTGAGACATCTGTTCTAAATTTTTAAATCTCGGATCTGATTATTAAATATAAATTGACGACTTAATCTAATTTGATAAATTCTTATTTATCAGACGATCCAACTTAATTTTAATTTTAAAATATTTTTAATTTATTGAATTTAATAATGTTATTATTATATAATTTATTTAAAAAGTATTTTATACTTAATTAAAAATAATTTGCTAATTAATTTTGCTAGTTATAAGTTTAAATATCATTTTTCATTTTCGATCCCAACTACCAGACTCCAATAGTTTATGAGGAGCAGTCATCCACGCGGCTTTATCCTGGCACTTCATCATCATCATTGTTCTTTGAATCATCATTATTCATTAACAACCGCCTCTTCAGGTCACATCAGCATGCATCGTAGCTATAAATAGAGGCCTCCTCCCTCATTGATGACAATTGGTGAAGGGAATTTAAAAGTGTCCATTTAGGCAGAGAATCTAGATGTCTATGGTCCTAATCCCACTAAGGAGTTGGATCTTTTAGAAATCTAATTCAAGCTAGAATGAAAAAGCTTAGAAATTGAATTAGAATTTGAAAGAAAGAAGATTAGGAAACTTATATTTCGAATTAGGGATTTTATCTTGGTTTCCCAAAGCTACATGCAAATGTATAATTTCATGATCACCAAAATAGAACCTGCCTTATTTGGTAATCATCTAAAAAGAGGCAAAAAAAGAGAAAATAAATTATTTTATAGAATTGATGAGAAAGAAACTTATTTTAATATTGAGAGTTGTGTAAGATATAAAATAAAGTTGATTTTAAGGTTGAAATTTGTGTTGAATGTAAAATAAAGTTGATCTTAAGATTGAAATTTGTATTTGATGTGAAATAAACTTGATTTTTAAGGTTGAAATTTGTATTGAATGTAAAATAAAGTTATTGAAATTTATAAGAAATTCAAAAATATTAATAAAATATTATTTTGACCCAACTTGGGCACTTACCAAGCAAAGGCCATAACACATGTTTCATGCATTTAGTCAAGAGATTAGTTAAACTTTACATAAGACTATACAAAACACAAAATATAGCCTATCACATACTAATACATGAAACATATAGAACAAATGATGTCAAGTTACAAACACTCAATGGAATTTTACTATTTCAAAGAATAGAACTTTATAAATCAAATAACAAGAAGTACAATGCTTTCAAATCTTGAATTACACAAGAACATCAATAAAACACAAGGTGCACGGCCTAGAAAATAGAAATTTAGAGAATATTAACAATTAATTAGGGAAATCCTATAAAGGAAAAAAGATCTATACATGAGGAACCTTCAACCACGCCTAGAATGTAAGGAGAACAGTACCTCTATCTCCTCAAAGCTTGAACTACCCGCATTGCTCTGAAAATCGCCTGACCCACTTGACTCTTCAACCTACACTAGCACTTCTAGTGGTAAGTTATCTCCAAACTTGTGAATTCCATCTCCAAAAACATCATATCCCCTAATGGACACCCACCCATTAAATGAACTTGTTCTCTCTCTTTAGGAGTCAGTTGAAACATCCCCCAACCGTCTAAGAAGGTAGAGGAATTCAAATTTGAATATACATTATAGAAATCTGTTAAGCCGAACAATACGACTTGGGTGGCAGATAGTACGGCTTGATAGGTGGACAGTACGGCTTGCCTTTATCTGCTCTTGCCTATGAATGGCTAGCAGTTCAACCTAAATGGAGGACAATCCAGCTAGTGCTGGCCAGAACTGTTTGGTTGAAGATGAACAATCCAGTTGGTTGTCTAGTTAAAGTCAAATAGTCTAGTTGATTGTCCAGTTGAAAATATCCCCACTTTTGGTTTGGTGAGTCCAATTAAAGGCAAGTTGTACAACTATTTGTTCACCTAGTAGTTGATTTCACCTATTGAATACTTTTATACATACAATTTATATAATCTAATATTACTTATGATACACGTACCCCGCCAACACAAAACCACAAAACAATAATAGCCCACCAAATATGAAATAAACAAATACATACTACGACCAATACATTTATATATATATAGAATATCTATGTCTAGGACAGAGATGGTATTGATGACATCGATATGGGTCATAGCTGATCAATCACTCTTCGCAAGGGGAAAAACGTATCAAACTAGAGACTCTCTCACATTGTAACTCTTTTGCTCCCACCACTGTTGTAATTGCCTTCACCAAACCCCCAGTTTAGCTAGGCCAGTGGATTTATGAGAACTTCTCTGAACCACTTTATATTGATATGCTCTTATTTCATCTTTCTGTTGTCTATTCTTGTGCTTGTGCAATATTTCATTCCCTTTCCTTCTCTTTTGTAGGGTCCAGGTGCAGTCAAAGGTCTATTAAATCCATCATTCGTTATCTCTCAGGCGACTTTTACACCAATACATTGAGAATAGCATTGTCAAAGTCTTAAGGAAGGAGGAAGATCTATGACTCGAGGAAGGCATTCTTGAGGTCTTGAGAAAGAAATAATCCAACACTCGAGAAAGGTATCCTCGAGGTCTCGAAGAAGTTGGCATCGAGACACGAGATAGGAGATTCCCAATCCTAGACAGAAATGTAATCCTCAAGGAAGCTCCCTCGACAAGTCTACCTCAAGGAGGAGGCTTGAGAAGTTTGCAAAGAGGAAGTTTTTTGTGAAGGCTTTCCTTAAGGTGGTTCCTCATAGATTGACATCAAATGTGATGGGACATCAAAGATCATTGGATGATATTCCTAGAAGGTGCCAAGTGTACAAAGAATAGTTGTACAAGGGTATTCTTACATATACACTAACAAAGACATGGTGCCCTAGACTTTTAGCTATTTAAGGTACCATCATGCCTCTACCTAGAAGAGTCATGGAGGGAGGGGGGAGGGAGAGCTGTTATAGTGAAGTGTTAACACTTTTCCAAGTTCAAAGTCAGTCATTCGGGGAAGATGCTAGCCAACCTATCCACAAGAGGAAGAAGAAGAGATCCACAGACACAAGTTTAAATGGAGTTTGAATATATTCTCTGTGATCCCACTGTGAGTTTAAGAATTGTGCATTGGCTGTGTGTGTGTGCTTGTTCTGTGCTATTCATGCTTATAGGAAGGGCTGGTCCACTTTGCTTCTCCAGTTCCAGCAACAACAGTTAGTGCATGGATTTACGTATGTATAATTGTGCACGCCAACTAAATAATGTCCTGATGACTAAATATTTATAATTAAATGCCACAGAGCCAGACAATAAAAGTTCAGTACAAATTACATCCCTTGCAATTTTCAGAAGAAAGCATACAAGTTTCAGATACCAGCTATGATGTCATATGAGTTTCAGATACTAAAATTTGATTCACCCTAATGTTTGCAAAATAACAGTAAAGACTGATATCAGATTTTGGATAGTTATCACCATCCATGAAAGGAGCTGCTGACTAATAGCTAACAGCAGCAACTACAACTTTCTCTTGAATCTAGTATTCATAAAGCCAATAAAAAAAAGCATAAAAAGAACAAAGCAAATCTGGATAGGGGACAAAAAAGAAATCTTAAATACATTGACTAGCGAGCAATAAAATCCTGTTGGAAGAATATTAAAAGGAATGGGAAGAAATGGAGAGAATTTAGTCACTTGCAACCCTATTGGAAAGCCAACTACATGACAATAGTACGGGTTTTGTTTTCTGGTTATTTGCATGGTAGTTCCAAGTGATACATCAATAAACACAGAGTAGTAGACGGCAAGAGTGGTAAAGATGTCAGAAGACCTGAAAACCCTAAACGTGTTGCAGAGATCAATGAATCATTACCATCATCATCAATATTTGTATACAAACTATTTGGAATCCAAGAATGTCAAATCCTTCTACACCAAATATTCATGGTTAATGCTAAATATACATTTAACCAATTTTTTTTATACAAAGAACTAGAACAATATGACAGAAAGAAGTAAAGTGTCTCAGATTATATTTGGAGAAAATTTGATAAAGGATGCTTGAGAATTTTAGGAGATGTGCAACACAGAGAAGAAAATCCTCGGAATAACGTCAAAGTGAAGAATGGTAATGATGGATTCTGAATGATAAAGGATTAGACACTGAAAATATAGTTAAGAAATTAATTCTTTTCTGACTAACAAGCCAAGTTCTTGACAGCATTTTATCATTCAATCCTAAATATTATGTGAAGTGTTCCTTGACAGCGCTCAAGATGTATGAAGGTTATATCTATTTGGAGTATTAGTTGGAGTGTCTGTTCTTTTGCTTTTGTATCCACTGAAATTCCAAATGGACCTTCATGTAATATCCATGTACGCAAGAGGTATACAATTAGCAATTAAATAGAATAAAGTACCTCTAAAATTCTGCTTGATTATTTTAAGTCATCTTTCACACTGAAGCTCACCAGTGGTCAGAAGGACATTATAAAGTCAACAGCTATTTATTAGTTATAAATGTGTTACATGAGACGTGACTATTGAATCTATATTGAGTGAAGGCACAAAAAAAAAGAATCCTATTATCCATGTAAGCATCTCATGTAGGGTTTTGACTCATTTGCCTTTACTATATCAATAGTTTGATGGAGACAAAAATCTCTAATATTTTAGTCAAGCTTTTAGTTTCTAAGTTATTATTTGGATAGGTCATATGATCATGGGATACCTGCAAGTTCTACAAGTCCTAGGTGCACCATTATTTTGCAATTTACAATATAATCAAATTAAAAATAGTATGCGAAACTCCTTTTTTTTTGAACTGGTAAGCCAAACTCTTGATGAGAAAAACTCTTGATTATCTTATAAAGTTTCTGCAGTCAGACTCTGCAGCATCTCATCAAAAGATTGAATATACCGTATCATAGTATTGAAAACCAGATAGTCCCTTTCCGGATTATAAAAAAAAAAAGTCCCTTTCCATGTTTTGCATCCCGTTTTAACTCAAATGCATCATCAGAATATTATCTTTTATCATAGTTAACATAGAAAGCATACTTCTTAAGGCCCAACGTAGCAACGATTTGTTGATACAGAAAAGAAGCAAGATATGAAGGGGTGAGTGAAGGGGGAGGGTATGATATTAACTAACAGAAATAACACTTACATGAATTACTAAAACAGGACATTTCACCAGGCCTATTTTGTCAATATTCTGCAAAGCCATAGAAATAAAATGAGCCTCGAGCAAAATTGGCAATGAAAGGATGGCCTATCCTATGGAAATCTTACCTTGTATATGTCAAACCAATAAGTATGTTTGACTGGATATAATACTCTCAGTCCAGAAAGGATAGGACTGTGTAGCACCACGGCTCTTAAGTTTGGCAGACGGGAAGCCAACTCAAGGGTTGGGCCACTGCCTACAGACTGGCCATATAAAATAATGTCTTCATCTTCAACTTTATAACTTTCCTTGAGGCATTCGTAGACAGCCTCTATGTCTGCATATGTGTTATATTCTGTGGGCTATTACATGGAGAGAAAAAACAAGTTACTTTATGAATTTCAAATATCCATGTTCTACACTTTTTTTTGGACAGAGCATAAAAATGTCAACGTTTTGCACAAATGCAGTAGCAAGAAGTCTAACCTTTCCAGATGATTGTCCATAACCTGAGTAGTCATAACTGCAGGATAATATGTCAAGCATAAAGTCAGAAATTAAGGGAGAAACAAAATAATAGATAAAATACAAAAAAAGATTCATAAAATTGAAAAAATAAAGAAACCCGAGACCATTATAAAAGTAGAGCAATAAAATATCATGTCCCAATAAGTGGAAAGTACTTTGTTATGATGACGACTTAGCCTGTAGATGATATTAATAATATCAATACTCAGAATGCATCCAAAGGCCTTGTTTTGGCTAAAATTACCTCAAACTTGTCATTTTAGGACATTTTCATTTTGATCTTTGTCGAGGATTTGAAAAAAAATGATCCCTCTTTTGAAAAAGTTGTAGGATCGATGGCCGAATCTAGAAGCTTTGTTAGAAAATTTAGAATATTCACAAAACTCAAGGCCAATTAATGATAACAAGGAAATAAAACTAGCTACTAGTCCTGTGGTAGTAAATAAGAATCATGTACAAAGGACACAAGGATATAACATGATTAAGCACACCTAGTGGCTACATCCATGATCCACCCTACCATCTCAGCAAAAGATCATCAAATATTTTTCACTAAGAAAATTTCTCCTTTCACACTCGGTATTGGAGAAACCATTTTACACTATTGCATCACACCTTCCTCCAATAGGTTTCACTCATAGTAACCCTCACCAAGAAGGTTAGCACAAAGCTCACAAGAATCCCTAAAAAAGAAGGCTCACACACAAGAATTCTTTACCTAGGTCCTAGAAGGTTCACGCACACCACCACTCTCTTTCCTCTCCAAAGATACAAATTAAAACCAACAAAGAAAGAAATAGAGAGAGAGAGAGAAAGTACAAGAATAAAAAAAACACTTCCCTAAGATCAGCTTTTGAATGTGAGAAGCTTGGATGAAGAATCACCTTTTGGAAAACTTGAGAGCACTTAAGCACTATATTACACCAAAAGCACTTAGAAACACTTTCAAATTAATCTCTCAATGATTTTAGGATCTCTAATCATCACCAGTAATTAGTCCACGAATCAAACTTACAGAGGATTCAAAAACCCATTAGAATAGGTAAATCAACCCAAAAGGCAATTAAAACAATTAGAGAAAATATGCTAAAAATAGTCTAGAACTACAGTTACTCGACCATGGCAGCCCAATGGTTGACCAACCATTGAATTATCTGCATTATAATGGTCACTACATTGGTCGACCACCCCAAGCTCTGTAATATGTTGACCAAGTGGTCGACCAACAGGCAAAAAACAACTCAAATACGCTCCGATAGATTTAATTCATTCATAATCCACTCGAAATCGAACCCAAAACCATTGAATTATCTGCATTATAATGGTCACTACATTGGTCGACCACCCCAAGCTCTGTTATATGTTGACCAAGTGGTCGACCAACAGGCAAAAAAACAACTCAAATACGCTCCAATAAATTTAATTCATTCATAATCCACTCGAAATCGAACCCAATTACTCCAAAACTTATACTCCACCATCATGCTTTAAACAGTGATCATACATTTTTGCTACCGAAAATAAATATAAGATGAAAGTCTTTAATTTTGTTGGCTCTAAGCTCTTTAATTACTCCCAAAGCTTTGATCACTTTGCTCTTTGACTTGATCGCTCCTGCAACTTTAATACAAGTCATATCTTTATGCATCCTTTAAATTTCTACAACCAATAGACTTGAAAATTCATTAGTACCGAACTAACTCAAACTTGCTGCACAGACATCAAAATTCCTAAACACAAGGGAGAAACTAGTAAAAGTTTCTCAAGTTTAAATGAAATTGAACTTAACAATTTGATAATTTGGACAAACACATTTACTTTTTATACTTTGTTACCAACTTGGCATAAATGAGAGAAATACATATCAACAAATCACAACATTTCCGCGCATAATCATTCAAGCAGCATATTACAGACCAATAACAAAGGGTGCAGCGCACTTGAGGGAAATAAAAATTTAAGATGTAACAATGTCTCAGGGATATTGATAGCCTAAAAACAAACACATCAATATTAATAGTTACGCGTGTCAAAAGTCAATAGTAATAGAAGCATTTTTTACTTAAGTAAAACCAAATAAATATCATATGGTAACATAAGGCCCTTTCCTAGAGTATCTTCTTTGAACCACGAAGAAAATAGAAGTAGAAAGAAGCAAGGACAACCAACATTACCATATATCGCTGACTCCCAGCATTTTAACACAAGCTGGATTCTAGCGTTCGAAATAAAAAGGAACCTGAAAGAAAGTTATATGGCAGAAGATCTAAGAAAGAAAGAACTTAGGCACCTGCTTTGCACTTCACCATCGATCTGATTGTCACCCTAGTTCCAAAATAATACTATGTCTAAAATATATACTTTCCGCCAATACCAGATCCTCAAACTCAGTCTTCTATTATACGCCTTAAACCAAAACGATAGTATCATATTTGGAAGGTATGATTTAGAAACTTTTCGGATCTAACCTGATCCCCAAAACGGAAGCAGAAATTTTACACAAAACTCGTTCAGCAATAAGTTCGTCACAAATAAAGATGTATATCTGTTAGCTTTCATAGGTCTGAAACAGTGAATTACCCAATTAGATTGACGCGTAGTCGCGAGCTGAGCTCGACGAACAGAACAAACATCTGGCCGAGATCGGCGGCATTACCATGGGAGTAGAGGAGGGTGGCGCCAGCCTTAGGGTTCTTGACATGGACGGCGACGATCTCGTTACCACGACGCGTCCGGAGGCGGAGCACATCCACCCCCTCCCTCACCGCCGTCGAGATCTCTGGTATCACAAGCCGGCCACCGCCCCGCTCGTCGAGGACCACAGTGTACGATGGCGGGGTCGGCGGGAAGAAGGCCAGC
The DNA here is from genome assembly GCA_002786265.1 of Apostasia shenzhenica. NCBI lineage: Eukaryota > Viridiplantae > Streptophyta > Magnoliopsida > Asparagales > Orchidaceae > Apostasia > Apostasia shenzhenica. The sequence continues at coordinate 811,441 of KZ451895.1, forward strand.
TTCGCCGCGATCGTCGAGGTCACCGCGCCCATCCCCGCCGCATTCGTCTCATAAATCCCCTCTGGCCCTCTCTCTCTCTCTCTCTCTCTCTCTCTCTCTCCCTCACTTTCTCTCTCTCCCTCCCTCCCTCTGGTGTCACAGCTTGAGAGTTGAGGCCGGTAATGGCCGCGCCGGAGCGGGTGGGCTTCAGGCTGGAGCCCACCAAAGTGGTAGAAATGGCCGGTGGTGGGCCCACGACGCGTTGGTGGCGAAGAGTTCTTCTCTATAGTTTTTCACTTTTTGTGGCGAAGAGTTAAATAAATAAAAGATATTTCTATAAAAAAATAATAATAGAGAGAAGATATCCCTCTTTTTAGAAGGCTTGTTTGATAATGAAAAATAATAATTTAATTAGACTTTTAACTATTTTTTAAAAATATATATAACTTAAAATAAAAAAATAATTATATTAAAAATTAGGAAAAATATAAAATAAAATTTATTAAATTGAAGAATATATTGAACTTGAAATAAAATAATTATTTAATATTAAAATTTATAAAAGATGAAATATAAAATAAATTTTAATTTTTTTAAAAATAAATTTAAGATTTTGACGATGGCTAAAATTAGCTATATTTTTTTCGGTTATTGCCAAATAGAGCCTAAATTAAATCATTTAAAGTTGTATTTGATGTGTTATTGAAGATGACTCGATCCTAATAAGTTGAGTATGATTGTTTAAAAACATAATTCTAATTTTGTTGGGTTAAGTCGAGTCAATCAATTGACTTGAGTCCAGGTGAATTGATGCATTTGAGTTGAGTTTCTCGAGTTGAATCAGGGAATTGAGTTGACTAAGTCGAGTCGAGTCAAGTCCGCTAAGTCAAGTAGAGTCGAGTCGAGCTAACCGAGTTGACTTGGCTGAGTCAAGTCAAAGGAGTTGAGTCCACTCAAGTGAGGCGAGTTGACTGAGTCGGCTAAGCAAAGTCGTGCCAATAATTCGGGTTTTGATTTACCCTCGCCAACCCATTCCATTTATTTACATTTAGCTAATAACGTTTTTTAATTATTCCATGTATTTTATGTCGGTTGTTTCGTACTTCGTACTTTGAAGTATTTGATATATTTTCATATTTTATGCTCATCTCTTGCGTCTAAAGAATGATTTTCATTAGCTCTTTAGTCATCACTTCATGATTTGGACTTAAATAAAAATTAAATTTGTTAAAACTTTAGTTTAATTTTTATTATTTTAATTTTTTTTAGTAAATTACACTAGGACCTTCAAATATACACGGTATTACAAATAGGTCTTAAAATTTGAAAAATCTCAGTTTATATCACCAAATTTATTATTGTGCTACTGTTTGGTCTCTAAATTGTTCTCCTCTTTTTTTGATGGTTCATTTAGATGTTAAAAATTAATTTTGATAATATTTTGGACTGTTATTCATAATTTTGGCCCAAAATATCTTTATGATATTACATATTTAGGATTTAGGGAGATCAAAGAGAAAGAGTTTAGGTTAAAAAATATCAGTAAAAAATTATTATTGTTATTTTTAATGGCTATAGACCTAATTACAATGCAAATGAAACTTGGGGCACCTAAATTGAAGATTTTCAAATTTTGAGACTTATTTGTAATATAGTGCATATTTCAGGGGCCACGTGGAAAGGACCACAAAAATAGACTTTTTTTATTTATTTCGTATTAGTGAAATAATAAAAGATGATTTTTTTTACCAATTTTCAGAGCCTCTTAATTTATAAAATTTAATTTTAATAAAGGTCAAATTAAATTTAAATAAAAATATTTTTTAAAAATTTATAAATAATATGAAATAAAATTAATTATTATATTAAAATATATTAAAAATATATAATAAGTTAGTTATTATTTTAATATATATATATATGTGAAATAAAATAAATTTTTTATTTTAAATTATATATAATGTGAAATATAGTTAATTTTTAATATTAAATTTTATGATAATGTGATGTATAAAATTAAAATTATTAAATTAATTTGAAATTCTCTAAATAAATAATACATTAAAAAAGTTAAATAAAAAGGTTTTTTTTAATAGAGAAGGTGGATTAACATCTGCCTGATCGATAGAAAAAAAAAAAGATTAGTGTGCAATTTCAATTAAAACATCATTATTTAAAAATCCAAATTCAAGTCCATTAACATCTACATTTTAATAAAATTAATTTACCTTTAAATATTACAGATTTCAATATAAAAATTAATTATATTTTAAAAATCAAATAATGCGCATCTCTCAAATATAATCCTAATTTATTTGCATCATTAATTTTAATAAAAATAAATATTCCCATTCAAAATTAAAGTTATGCTAATAATTACAAAAAGGCTGTTATGGAACGAATTTTAAGTAAGTTGAAACTCGAAATGTTATCGGTTCGATTTAAAATCAGTCTAAAATTAAAAATTAAATTTAATTAGCTCATTATATTAAAATATATAAATATATTTTGATAGAGATTTAATTTTTTAATTTTAGAGAAAATAAACTTCAAATATACTGAACTAAAATTAGGGGTGTCAAGAATGGACCCAACCCGATAACCCGATCCAAATTCAACCCGAAAATGTCAAGTTAGGGTCAACCCAAATAAATTTCGGGTTAAGTTCGGGTTATTAAACTTTACCCAAATAATTTTGGGTTGGGTTCGGGTTTGACCTGAAAACCCAAACCGGATCCGAGATACCCGCATACGCGGTGCTTTTGTATCGTCCGATCGAAATCAAACGGCGTGATGACGCTAGAGCAAAGGCGGAGATTTAGGGTTGTTCGTCGGCCTCTCTTCAGCAGATCGATCATCTAGATGATTTCGATCTCTCTGCGCTCTCCTCTCCAGCGTCGCTCTTCTCCAGCGTCGTCTTCAGCAGCTCGCTTGAGGGGGGAGAGGATCCATGTTTGGGACGGCGATACGCTGCCTGGCGAAGAAGCCAAAGCCAAAGATGAAGCCGATCGAGCTGAAAACGCCACCGGAGCAAGTGCAAACTATCACCCGTGCCATCTTCGACGTCGTCAAGGAGCACGGACCTCTTACTATCGACGACACCTGGGAGCACATCAAGGTTTCTTCTTTTTCTCCTCCCCCATCACCGTCTTCTCTCATTTAGTTAAACAAACCCTTTTTTCCCAATGAATAAAACAAGAGTTCTCTTTGATTGCGAAGTTGCCCCAAGTTGCACTTGAAGTTGATGAAGTGGTTTAACAACTGTAATTCTTCAAAAAAAAAAAAGAGAAGCAAGACCACAAGTGCAGCTTTTCTTTTATATAAAAGGAAAATCTTAGCAATAACTTGGGAAATTTATTCTAGCAACTGGAAGCCAGAGAATAAGCTAATAATATAACAGGCATTCAGTGAGCTTTGGGTTTCTTACTATTGCACCATATTATTGTTACCTTCCGTTGTATTTGTGAAGGAATTAAGTCTTTCTGCTTGAGAAATCATAGGTTTGGAGGATCTTTCCATTGTTTGTTGATTCAGAGAAGACCTTTCAGCCAAAATGATTAGGAAGTGCATCAAATTAAATAGCATGATGCATTGTGTAATGCTAAAAAATCGATACAAATAGGGATCAAAGATAACATGTAATACAAATAGTTGACAAATGACAAGGTTAAAAAATTTAGGATTACAGAAAGAAACTGCTGTACAAAATATTGACAAAATCTTACTTACGCCTAAGCCAATTTGAGGTTGCATGATCTTCCGAAATAGATGTTCAATTCTCGAAATACCTTTACATATCAGATCAAATATCTTACGTCATAAAATGAACCTAGACCTCTGAAACATCAAGTGCACTTACTAAAGGCTCGAATCAGGCAATTGACTGATAACATATAAGCATTAGGATTCAAGGCATTTCAATATGAAGATATCAACCAATTTAGATTTGCATAGGAATATTAGCTGATGTGATCATAGAAACTATGTCTGCTTTTTACATGATTTGTACTATGCTACAAACATTTTGAAGCCTTCCATGAAATTCTTTTCAATGTTTAGACAGTTTTTGAGGAATTCTGGTCTGTGGTCTAAGTCATGAAAAACCAATGTTTTGTACTTGTAAAGTTGGAAAAAGCTCATTTAATAATGTCTTTAATGTTCCTTATGATGGATTTATGACTTGAATCAACAATGTTTATATCCATGCTTCTGTTGATGTTTTTTCTCTCTTTCTTGAGATCTATTAATGTTCAAATTATCAAGAAAAGCAAACAGTTTAGATATCTTTGATCAATTATACAGAATAATGATGAAATAGATGGTGATGTTATTAACATGATGGATAAAGTGAAGGAGTTCATCTAGCGTATTGTGTGATAAAAAATTTCACTTAAACTTAAAGGTTAATTTTATAGAATAGTTGTTAGGCCAGCAATATTATATGATGCTGAATGCTGGTTTATAAAGTAGAAACACATAAATAAGATCAATATCGTAAAAATGAGGATGCTAAGGTAATGAGCAGGTACACACTACAAGACAAGATGAGAAATGAGTATATCCGCAAAAAAGTTGGAATGGTCTTAATTGAAAATAAACTCAAAGAGAATCAGCTTAGATGGTTTGGACATATAAGTCGTAAGTTAATAGAAATTTTAGTAAAGAAAGTTGAATTATTAAATCACTCATGCAAAAAGAGGAAGAAAAATGCCAAAAAAGAAATTGTCAGAAACTATAAAGAGTGATTTTACATTTTTGGAGTTAAATAAAAATTTGTTATTTGTTAGAGTGTAATAGAAAAAAAGAATTTATGTAGCCGATTCTACTTAGTGGGATAAAGGCTTGGTTTGTTGTTTTTATTGTTATTGGTGCGTCTATTGATGTTATTGATCTGTCTAGAAATAAGCTATTACGAGCTTATAGCATATGTTTGGTGTGCCATTATCAAGTTTAAGTAAATAATTTTCCTTAACAAAACAATCTGTAGTAGCCATGCGAAAATGGTATAAAAACTCATCCCATTGTCTTAAAATGTAGCCTCTATTCCATTTGATAAGTTTTTGACAGTGAAAGAAAATCATATGCCTCTAGTTGCAATGATCCACTTAACTATGTTATTTGACAAATGAGCGTTATCTACCACTATGTGTATACGATGGAGAAATCTATGCAACCCAAAAAAACAAACCAAAAGTAGACCAATTATAAAGAAAGCTATGTGGAAGACTTACAAAATTATTATAATTGATCCCTATGATTGCTATATACTCTATGATGTAGGTCTTATACACACAAGCAATGTAGAGCATGCAAAAGCCTTGGCAAATTATTTCATGCATCCAGTGTATTAAACTCAAAAATCGAAATCCACTTCTGGGCTCCGTATTTAAATCATTTCACTAATGTTCTTTTTTCCTTTCATTTTGAATAGTTTTATACCATATATATTAGGTTATTTTCATAAACGAACGTTTGACATTTGAATTCATCTAAAGGGAATTGGCCTGAGAGGGCTGACGAGCAAAAGGCACATGAAGTTCATCCTACGATGGATGAGGGAAAGGCAAAAGCTGCGTTTAATCTGCAACCATGATGGTCCTTACAAGCAATTCCTTTACACCACCTGGTTTACCAACCCAAAAGCCATGCCTTCAAAACCAAACAAGAGCTCTTCACAGCCTTAACAGATCAAAGCTTTGGGTTCATGATGTGTTTTGATAGTTTCTATGAAAAATATGTTGGGATGAGGGCAAAGAATTTCTTTTGTTGTATCAGCTTGCACTTATTGTATCCCTATCATTAATAATAATTGAGAAAGATGGAAGAACCCGGGATGGGATGTAATTGTGTAGCGATATCTAAAAAAGAATGCTGTTAATTACTTCTATCAAAACCCAAGATTCATGCGTTCGATTGGATTATCAGTAGTGGGAAATGGCAATATACTGCTGTTTTTCATTGCTTTATCGTTGAGTTAATGTGCTTGATTTTGTTCGTATTATGGACCCATTGCTGTTTTTTGGCAATTCCTTTGCTGTTTTTATAATAATTTAATAAAAATTTTCATTAAAACTTCCTTCATAATTTTTTTTTAAATCAAATTTATTATAAATTATTTTTTATTTTTATTCTTAAACATTAAACTAAAACAAATAATTATAATTTATGCTAATTAAACAAATAAATATATTTATAAATAAAAATTAATCAAAAATTAGATAAACTTTAACTTGAAATAAACTGTAATCAATAGCAAATAAGTCAAACAACAACAACAACAATCAAGCCTTAATCTCACTAGGTGGGGTCGGTTACATGAATTCTTTGTTTTCATTGCGCTCTATCAGTTACCAAATTCTTATCTAAGTTTAAGTAACTAAGATCACTCTTTATAGTTTCTTATACATGTCTTTAATAACTTGAATATAAGCAGTGCAAATCTCTTTCTTTTCTAAAACTCTCCGAAGTACTTCTCTTGACACTTTATCATAAGTTTTTTCCAAATCACACTTTATCATAGCAAATAAGTCAAATCTAAATTAAATTAAACTCTTCTTGTTTATTTTTTAAATCGAATAAAAATTTTTCAATTCAATCTTGAGTAGAGACCCGATGAGCTCTAGATTGAGTCATTAATAACCCCAATCTAAAATTTGTTCTTGAGAGTTTCTATGTTAATTATATATTTTACCCCTTAATTACCAATTTTTTTACACATCCTACCTGTTGTTTTAATGGATCCTATTGAAATTTTTGTGTGTTTGTGCTAAACAAAGAAACTTCTTAGTCGACCAAGTAAAGAACTGTTATTTTATTAGGGATGGTAATTTGAATAAATAGTAACCAAGCTAAAAAAAAATAAGATTTTTGCCATTAGGTCAATAAAGCATTTATTTGGGGGGGGGGGGGGGAAACTTCCACAAAAGACTGAAAGATATATCATATTTTTAAGAGAGGAAATCTTGCATTTGTGAGAAGCATGAAAAGTAAAATGGATAGTCTAATATCTCAAAATTTATTAGAAATGGCAGCAAAAAGATTAATAAGTGACTCTACATGAATCTATTTTAATCTGATAGACCAAAACATAATTTGCAGAATGCAGAAGAGTCATTTATGTACAAATTATAGAGAATAAATCTATGTAAAAAGTAAACGTCTAGAAGAGAGAAATCATAGCTGATGCACAAGATACAGATCAAATAGCTCCCCCCTGTAGATAGTAGCCGTCATTGTAGCCGGAGGCAAGAGGGCCGCTAACAATAGAGGCGGTGGCGGCACCGGAGAGACCGAAGGTAGCAACACAATGGGTAACTAAATTTTAGGAAGTGTGACTTGAGGGACGATTCCCGAGAGCTGAAAGGCAAAGCCAAGAACAACGGCACTCTCAAGCGCAACATATGATTCGAGAGATTGTACGATTCCTTTCTTACATCTGATTTTGTAATGTAGCAACATTAGGAGACAGATGGGATGGAAGCACACTCTTTATCAATTATGATTGAATCCTCCTAAATAGAAATCATTAGGAGACATATAAAACTTCCCAAATCTCACCAATTTTAATTTAAATCTTCGGAGCGATGGGGTCTCCTTGGGCTGTATTCCTTTGCTCTTTGCTCTAGATCTTCCTGCAATGTATATACACATAATACAGATAAGCTCACACCAGATAGAGATAAAATTAGTGGTGAATATGACAAGAACAAACCAATTTTCGTCTCAACTCTGTAACAGATTGCTGCCTCTCCTCCGCGAAGAATCTCAATGACTGATTTAAGAAATAACAAACATGATGTGTAAATATCATATAACGATGGTGTTAAACTATATGGTCAATGTGTTGTACTGACTCAAAATACCAAGCACTAAAGTCTAATACATTTTGACAGCACGTGTAGTTTGTTCTCTCCATTTTCTTAATTCACCATTTTGGTCATAATGTGATAAACTTAGCATGTTGGTATTTTCAGGTTACTGTGTCATTGGATAGTAAAAGATTAAACTGCCCTCGCATAATTTTCACAAACCTTCATATGAAAAGGAAGAAGAGAAAGCATTTTGGTCAGAATTCACAAAAAAAAAAAAAGTTTTCAGTTTGAGAGTTGTGCTCTCCTTCGACCAAAAAAGCAAACAGAAATCTCCAAATGAATCAACTGACAACTTTATCAAAACAAAGAGACCAAACAACATATAGCTTCAAAAGGTAGTGATTGATTGCTACTATCTTTTTGCCAAAAAACAATACTAGATGTTCAAGTCATTACCCCTCGACGCTGAATCTCAATAGATCTCTGCAATGCTTCTCGTTTGGTCAATAGATTGTCAGGCACGAGCTTTAGCGGTCGGGCATAATTTCTACCACGATATATTATTATCACATGGCCTCTTCCTTGTTTCTCAATTGCCACTACTATCCCTCCACTCTCTATCTCAAGAAGCCTAGCTGTATGGGCTATCTGTTGAACAGCCTTTTGAAACGAGATCACCTTCACAAGTTCCCTGTATTTCCAGTGCTGGTGAATGCTTCCAATCACACCATCGTATATCCCTCTCCTTCCTATATTCAATATGAATAGCATTGGTTACAGATAATGCAGTGGAAAAATAAAAATGTAGAAAATTTGTAAAATACAGATAATATGTAGAGAGTAGCCAAGGTCATACAAAAAATATATTCACACTAGCTCAAGATCATACTAATTGTAAAGATGATTGATCTAAAGAGCCTTTTAAGGGGAGAGCTCTTCCCCTCTTCTGAAATCTCTTAAAAATTGTCACCTATGAGTTTACATTAAATTTAAATGCCTCATGAACCTACCTCACATTTAACTTAAATACATAAATAAATATCACTTCCAATCCATTCTTTTATCAAAGGTGAATAAAATCTAGGTACGTAAACAGATGAACTCAATCTACAAAATATAGATATTAAAATAATTAATTCACAGGATACTGATCTAGAAGTCATTATCATCCTTCAATAAGAACCGCAAAAAGAACTTTAATAATTTAACATATATTACCTACCAGATACTTAGTATGAACATCATTGATGAATTCAACACAATTGCAGTAAATAAAAACATACCCAACAATAAGAACTCATCCATTTTCAAGCCGACCTTCCGTAATGACTCTCTTTCCTCTTCTGTTAAGAGTTCGCGGTCTGCTGAAAGCTCCAAAGGACTCCATGTCTTATTAAACTTTGATAACACCTTCTGAGACCTTTCTATCTTGACATTAAGCTGGAGAAGCAAGAACAAATGACGTCTTGCATGTACAATCAATTCTTATATACATCCTCTTAATTATATAAAAAGAGTTTAAGGGAACAAAAGTGAATGCAGTGTAGTCCTGGAGATTCAGGGGTTTTCTCATTGGCCCATGTTTTTTGAATCATTCACGTAGGAGTTTGAGTTCAACTTCCATTTTCACTTTCTTTTTATTAATATTTCATGTCAAATTAAACAAAAAAAAAACATCTATATTAACCTTCAACCGTCCTCCCAAGAGATAGGCGGGCCAAGTGGCAGCCACCCTCCCGTGGCTTACTGGAAGAGAAGAGAGAAGAAGGATATGACCCAACTGAAATCTTTAATAAATTTGAAACAAAAAATGGTTGAAGGACATATAAATTAGAAAACTCAAGGACCAACATGAAGTCAAATTTGGTGATTAAGGGCCCAAAAGAAGTGATTCAAAAAACACAAATCAACATGAGAAAGACCTATGAATCATAGGAACCTGCAAGGAATTTACAGCCTACAGGTAAAAAAAACATACAGTGAAGAGACTACGCTCGTGCTCTCTTATAGACTTCTTCAGTTTTTCAGTTTTGGCTTCAATTTCAACCTTGTCTTGACTGACTATGCTGTTTACCGGAAGGTATTTGGCTTGAATATCTTCAAACTCTGTTAGAGTTCCAATTGTGCTTGCACTGGTCACTAAAGTTTGTTTCTCAGGAAATGATTCAGCTGCTCTTAAACGACATTCCTCCTCCAGCTGTTGCTGGTCGGTGACTTGTGCTTCCCTTTCAAGAACAGAGCTGGCAACTCTTCCTGGGAGAAAATCTTTACCTCGAAATAGAATGATGAAAAACTTGTTTCTTAATATCAAAACTCCTCCTGTTAGACGCTGCATTAATGAATTTGTGTGTCAACCGCCCCAAGCATCTAATATGATAAGACAAAGTGAACTCACTACAGCAGCATTGATGTCTCAATTGAGTTATTTAGTTGTCTGTTAGATGTAATTGTGTCAAATCATGTAATATAATCTCTAACATTTCAGTTTAATCAGCTAAGAGATTTCTGAATTGAGTGATATGTCCAATGTGCTCGGTAGTAGATGCAGGTAATTTACAATATCATATGATTGAGCAGTTGTACAAATGCATTGGATTAGAAGTTAATGTTGTAAAAACCGGACCAAATTAAGAACTGGTTTACTATCATCAAACTAATTAGATCAATAAATCACTATTTTTTAAAAAATTTATAAGAAAAAATATTTGTCCATCAAAAATAGTTTATTTATTACATTTATTGTCATTACAAAACTCTTAACATCATGGAGAAAAATTAATTTATTATAATTTAATTTAGTTTGATATACAATCTGGTTTAGATATCAAACCAGATCGAATGATACGTCGGTTCGTTGTCAGACAGGTCGGACCAGTCCAATTTTTACAACATGATTTAGTACCAAAGGATGGCATTTTCAATCCAACTCATGAACTCAACTGCAACCCACCCCAACTTAACCAAATGCAATCAACCTGATACAAGTTTAGTGGTAATTGGGTCAACCCTATTATGACCAGAATATGAGACATGCTTGTTTCAGTTTTAATAACAGAATTTAAGGTGACATTAATTAGGTTGTTTTTTATTTTTTTAACAAAAATTAACACTTGTATTAGACAAAAGTGCAAAGCATCCACATTATTAATTTTTCAGTTCACAGAATAGAAATGGATTAGGGAGTCGGGTCAGGTTTAGGACTAGATGCAATAAATTGGTTGGCTTTGAGTCCAGTGTAAATGGGTTAGGGTTGAAATCAAACCAACCCAATCCAAACAGTGGACTTATATTCCCACTACTACGGTGATTAGAGTTAACAAGTTATTCTAATGGTATGGTCCATTATTATGCTGTTCAAGACCTTTACATCGAAAGCAGTAATACTCCTAGAATTCAAAAGGAAACCAAGAGCATAGCTAATCAAAAGAAGTAAGTATAAAAAGCCAAAGAATTCACCTCAAACATCTTCAAAATTGTCACAGAGAAATTCAAAAAGTTGATCCAAAATACTAACCGTGTTGAAGGTAGCAGTCTCAAAGGACATTTACAGTTTTTCGTTGCTAATACCCAAGATAAGAGTATAGGGATTCTATTCAAAAAACAAAATAATATAGGGATTCAACCCAAGGTCCCAAACACAAGACAGTAGTTTAGTACCACAAACTTCAAATAGCCACAGATAGAGAACATCCAAATCTGCGTACAAGCAATACATTTTGGCACTTTTCCTTGTTTCTGATGTGTGGAGGTGGGCAGTGTGGGAATATGCATTGTACCGCACTACATGTTGAACTTTACTGTAACTTGAATGATAGCTGAGATGCAAAAATACACAAGAGACCATGCAAGAAAATATAATGAATAGACTGAGGGCATTTGGTTCAGTGTTAAATGTTAATGCTATTTAGATATCTATGTTATCTAGCATGTATTATTTCTATGGTCCATTGCCATCATATTATGGATTAACACGTAATAATCATCATGAACCTAAAAGTTATTTACCCTAAAATCTACTGACTCCAATTTCTTTGCCATTGAATAAGATCTTCGAACTCCTTTGTTTCCCTTATTTTGACTTGCTTCTTTATCATCGTTGATCTCTTCATAGATGAAATGACATCTAGATGTCATTGTAGAGTGATAATTTTGTAATTTTTTTGCAATGCTATCTAAATATTTCATCAAACCAGACAATCATGTTCTTCCAAAAACATAACATAACATCACAATAACATTGTGCCAATATGCCCCAAGTTTTACAAGAACAAAAAATGAATGATAATGGTTAATTAAGGATTAAAATGTAAAATCTTCTATTAATACTAAATAGTTCCTGGTGATCTGAAACATATAGGTAGGATAAAAAGAATTTTGCATCACTGAATCAACGTCAAACAACAAGAAGTTGTCCATAAACATAAGCACCACGTTACTTCTGAATTATGAAAGCACCTTTCAATAAAAATTAAAAAAAAAAACTTGTATGAACTTCTCATTCATGTTATATTCAGAATTAGCATATGGAGCAAAAAATTTCATTCCTATTACAACTGTGGAATGCATATTTATGTTCAATTAGTCGTTAGCGTACAAGTTGAAAATCCAGACAAACTTGCCTTTAGCTCCAGTGCCATTTGCTCATTATTTGTATTTGGGATTCCAACTTTAATAGCAATCTTGGCTATAAGGCTTTTCTCCCACAGCTTTATGATCGCAGAAGCCACACCATGAAGCTTTTTATTTTTACCTTACATCATAAAAACGAGGAAAAAGCAATGACGTTCTTTAAGAAATTAAAGTGAATTATGAAAAGAGGATTTTACGTAAAGGCCACAATAAACTTGTCTATTCATATATTAACAATCTAAATCACAGAATTTACATTATACGGGCTAAAAACAAGTAAATATTACATTTTATGCACTTAGGTTACACAATGTGACGGTTGTGCTACTTGTAACTTGGTCAAAGACCTGAACATTTATTGGCATGAAAATTTTAAATATGTAGCACCATTTGAATGTAGAAAGAAACATAGAGGTTTTTTAAGAATAATGTGCTCACCAAAGCCATTAATGATTTTGCTAATATCATAATATTTATAAATCTTGGTAGTGTATAATATAAATTATGTGATAATGATGGTAAACATGTAAATAAACAAGTCTATTAACACAACATGTAAATCTCCATTATAGAAACTTTTTTCAATGCCTTCTATCAATGCAAAATAACCAAAGAAATCCTGAACTTTAGTACATGAATATCTAGAATCAATAGAACTGATAGCATTATAGAAAACCTACTAAGCGCAAAGTGAGTTGGCAAAGGGCGAGCAAGTTTCCTTAGGTATGTTAACTCGTCATCTGACAAATTTGACCGAACATCAGGAGGACAAAGACGGAATGGAGTCATGAATCCGGGAACAATTTCTGGAAGCAAGTCGGCATCAACTGGCAATGGCTTGCGCCACCACCAATCAATAAAACGAGGACCTAGTCCTTCCAATAATCTGTTTGTCTCCCTCACATAAAGTGATTCGCTGTTTGCTGGTGATTTCCCATCATTAGTAGTAAGCAGCGAGTTCTCAGCCTCTCTTTTCTCTGGGATACTTGTGTTCTCATTAGATTTTATCTGAGTACAAAATATTGACATTTAATGATAATGGATCCATAATAGGAGCATGAAGTGACTTGGTAGTACCTTTCTGCCCATTCTATAGTTAATACCTCTATAGACAACAATTATATCTTTCTTTCTCCACACAACTATACCTCCAGTTTTGGTCTGCATTGTTGATAACGTATTAGTTACAGCTTCAGAACTGCAATATAAGGAAAAAGATCAACTGGAAAAGTGGGACTGCATTTAATAAGTTACTTCATCAAATAATTTCCTCTAAAAGCAATAGTAGAGTGCATATCATGATAAGGTTTCAGTTAACTTTATTTAGATGCAGTCAGCTGTTTATTTAATAAACATTAGAAGACACAAACGCTAGTTTATAAACTTGTTATCGAAAAAATTTTGGCCATCAAATTAAAGCTTTTTATGAGGTTCTCATTAAGAGAAAAATACTACAAGAAATAACATTGTTCAAAGGTTCTTTGAAGATCATGCCAAGATTGTGATAATACTTTCAGGCAAGTAAAAATCATGGGCAATAATGAAGCATTATCAGAAAGCATCAATGGTAATGTAGCTTCAAATACCATAATTATAGCTTTTATTGGGATCAGACATACAAACGCCAGTATGCAATCTAAACAAATTGATCAGAAATGATTTAACTCAGCATTAAGAAAATGAATTCTATGAAGAGGTTGATATCTTTGTCTTTTCCAAGTGCATAAACAAACAAAAGATTATCCCATTCTCAAACTGCTGATTTACTGCACGATAAAGAATACATCAAGTTTGAAAATGAGAAAATTAAATCTCAGAAATCCATAGACGCAACCTTGCAGAGTACCATAAGGAGTTATCCAATGATGATAGGAAAGTCCAAAATTTCGATACAGAACAATAACTGTATCCAAAAAATTATAACATTTCATTTTTTTTGAACAACAATTATTATTATAACATTTCTACCCCTCTGAAACAACTCTTAAGGGGGAAAAAAATCAGGTAGATCTCTTTGGCAATGCTAAGAGGTAGTCCATCCATGCCACAGCATTTATGCGTTATCAAGCAGAGGAAGTTACCAGTTGGAATAGAACGAGTTCACATGATTCCGTTTCCAACACTGATTGGAACTGGTTCGGTCAAATTCCAACAATGCGCTTGTTACAGCCGGACACCAGGGAACCGGTTGCTATTTCTAATAATACCAATCTTTTTATGCCTCCAAACATCTATAATTGAGATTTAAGAGTTCATGAATTTATAAACAACTAAAAAATATTAACTAAAATAATAAAAACTACATTTTTTAAAATTATATTTTTACCACCATAAAATAATCTTAATGATTTCCCATAATTTACAAGTATTTGTTATGCAATCTTTTCTTCTTTGACAAGCTTGTTTGCTTGAAATTCATCCACCTGACTTAGAGAATGGTTCAAATTATCTGCATTCAACCAATGCTTTAATCAAGAAGGCATAAATAAAGATGGAGAGGGCTGTTCAGTAATCTTCTATTATTTTCCTTGTTACGGAGAATGTTGATTTAAACATAACCATTGAACTTGTGCAGCTAAAACATCACATGCCAGCTAAGAGGAGTTTTTTTGAATATGCATTCTGCCAAATCTAGGAAATTGTAAACTTCTTCAATTTGATTAGGTTTGCTCTATTGGATGACGTTAAACGAGTTAAAGATCCCGGACTAAATGAAGATGTGTCCTATGAAGCACGGACACGACACAAAACACAGTGCGACACAACGACACAGCAATTTTCCAAAACATGAGACAAACACACGGCATGACATGTTGAATACAATAATAATAAAACTAACAATTTATACTTTAAAAAATATATAAAATATATAACAAACTTAAATTTTTAAGTATAAAAATTTGTGAGTAGTGCAAAAATCTCATATAATCAAAATGAGAACTTAAGAAGAGACATCGTCAGCATTGAAGAGATTGAGATGTAGATTTAAGGCTCACCTTACAAAGTGACTGAGAAGATAAGGAAAAATACATTTTTACTTGCTAAGATAATCACAACGAACATGACAATAAAAGGAGTTAAGAGATCTCAGTGTTAAGGATAAAAAGGGACAAAGATGAAACTAGAGTTCCACACGAACCACACTTTTTACAATAGATTCATTTTCTAAGGCTCGAGAAAAACAAGAGAGGAAGAAATTTGATCTACGTTAATTAGCTTAGAATTTTGACTTATATTAGTAAAATTTTAATAATAATAAGATATATTTTTTGTTTTTATTAAATAAAATTTTAACAATAATAAATTTTTAAATATTAATAAAAAGAACAAAAAAGAGATGAATCTATCTATAAATTTTAGCCTTATATTTAATATTATTAAAAAATATAATATTAATAAATAAATTTAATAAAATTTAATATTAATATTATATATATCAAATTCTATCTCATATGTATCCCAGAAGTGTCATATATCTCAAAAGTATCCTACATCTTAGAAAAGTTCTAAAAGTGTCTCAAAAGCATTCCATATCCCAGAAATGTTCTGAAAATATTTCAAAAGTGTCCTACGATATTCCAAAATATCTTTGGTACTCAAAAGTGTTTTTAAATTTTTTTATATTATTTTATTAGGGCACAGCATATGACATGTCCAATACGATGTCCCCATATATCCTCACATGTATCCCAGTGTTTGTGTGTCCAACACAGATATAACATAGTTTTTTTAAGTATCCATGCTTCATAAGATGTATTTTTCAGCCTCTTCAATGTCGCCTCCTTAATGGAACATACCTTTCAATGCGATCTAATTGACAAGTTGATCTTTGTGAGCCAATAGCATGTTGTCTTTCTCTAAGAGGTTAGAATGTTAAATAAAAAGGTTCTATTATTTCCACCACTGATTAGGAACTAACAGTGAAGCAATAAGTTAAATTGGGAAAATAGTTTCCCAATATTTCCAAAACTAAATTATGTTTTGTAACAAAAGCATGTAAATCAAGGGATTTTTGAATTCTATAAAATTTTCAAATGTTTTAAAAGAATAAAATGAAAAGAAAAAAAGAGAGAAAGTAGGGTAGTAATAACTAGAAAATGCATTTGTTGCATTTTTAATATACCCAATAAGCTAGTACATTATGATAAAAAAAAAACTAGTACATTCTCAAATAAAGTGCCAATCATCGTCATCATCAAATTGGTGATCCTCATTATTTCCATATACATCATAAAATTAGTTAAGATTAACATAAGGAAAAACATATTTAATGAAACGATGGACAAAGCTTCATTGTATTTTAACAGGTAATGCAAATGTTGTGTTGCTCGTCCAACTCTTACATAACAACTCACCAAGTTACACAATAATTCACAAAATATTTTATTTGCTCAATCAAAGTAAGGTATTCAGCAAAAGAAGTCAACACAAAAATGTTTATAATGTGATATTCACATCGAACATAACAAAAAGCACCATTCAAAACAATTTAAAGAATTAATTAAATATGAAATCATAAATGACTATTAAATGCTTTATCTAAAGTAATGAAAAATATTTTACCATTAATATAGGTGAACTAACAAGTTCAAATATATTTAATACAGAATGACCAATATGTGATTCATCAAGAAAATTTAAAGATAAAATCCATTTTTGCATGCTCCAATCATCATCAATCCGTTGACAAGTTACAACATATAATTATTAATATTTATACAAGTCGAGACATCATAAGTGCTATTTACTTCACACGAAAAATAGTTTAAAAGTCCATTTAAGAGGAATGATACTCTTTAAATATTTTCATGAATGCTTACTCTAAAGTATATCAAGACTTTTTTGATTGCATGTTGCAAATAGCTACAAACATGATCCAAACAACATTCATTTTCACAACCTGTGAAAATTATTCGGCTCTAATTACAAATCAAATCAATCCCCTTTCAACCATTTTCATTTACAAAGCTAAACGAAGTAAATCAAATTTGTGGATTTATTTGGGTTTGGGTACCCTCCAACATTATGAGTTCACACATATCAAAATCAAACTTAAGAAATTTAACTAAGATTATGTTTGCAAAGGTTAATTTAAACAAGGCTAAAAGTTAAACTTAGATAAGAATATTAATTTTATTGAAAGTTGTGTAAAATCTTAAATAAAGTTCATTATTATATTATGATATGATATAAATTAGTTATTGTTTTATATGTGTGTAGGATGTGAAATAAAACTAATTTTTTATTTTGAAATATATGTATGAAGTGAAATATAGTTAAATTTTAATGTTAAAATTGATGCATGATGTGACATGCTGGATTAAAGACAACAAGGTTAATTTTAACATAAGTAAACAATTAAATATTTTTTGAACAAGCTAATCACATGCAAAAAAAGATATTTCTACAAATTTTGCAATTGGAGCTTACTATGTGGATTTTTTGGGATTCAAGCAAACTTCAAAATATTCTCATACCCTTGCTCATTTATTTGGGAAGCTCTATTGCCAGTAGTGATGGCTAATGACTATGAAGCCATGGATGGTTCATCTAGGTGAGCCTCCTTTGCCACCAATTGAAGGTCGAGCACAAAGTCATCAAATGGATTCATCTCCATTGATTCCATGCTACGACAAGTCGCCAATAAATATGAGCAAGTTTAATTGAAAAAGAGAGAGAGAGGGAGGGAGAGGGGGGAGAGAGAGAAAGAGAGAATGAAATGTAAGAGAAGGGGAGAGAATGAAAGATTAAGAAAGAAATTAGTAGAAGGTGAGAGACATTTATATAAGTAGAAGAAAAGGAAAATAGAAAAATCTTAGAAAACGAAAAGAGTACAATTGGCCATTGCAATGGTCATATGAATGTTGCTGGCCTTCTGGCTCACGATGGCATCCATGTATACGATGCTTGAAAGGGAGCCCAATGGTTAAAATAATTAAATTCTAACTCAAGTCCACGTGTAAAGAAAAATAAATAAAATTGGTTCCATACTGATTCTTTAGTTGGTTGGCCAACTTGTTCTATCATTTTTGGGAGGAGGGAATCGAATTGATCCAACCCTCTTATCGGGTCATGTATAGAATAGGATTCATCGGGCAGGTTCTAGTCTGGTTCCAGATGAAAACTCAACAATCTAAATGCAAAGATATTATCCTCTTTGGCTTTAGGAAATTGTGTGGGTTATATCTTCCCAAGAGGGTCACCTATCCTATTACTACTACATCTCAAGCACACTTAACTATGAAGTTTCTCATCATTAGCTCAGTGACTTTACCTCAAAAGTCCCTCTACCATTTGGGATCATGCAATTTACTTGTATAACTCAGAAACTCTCATCTCTTCGTCGATGTAGTACAATCCTTCTCACCACTTATCATCTTGTCTAGAAGCCTGTCAGGAGCAGCACTTTACTTTAGTAATTCTCTTCTCTTGGGATATCACTCGGCAATCACTCCCCGCACTCCTCAGCCACAAGTCGTCACAAAAATGATATGCTAAGCACCCCTAATTTTAAGTAATTCTAAGCACAACAAAACAAACAAATCCTTTGAAGCTTATGGCCACAAAAAAATAATGTAACTGTAGGGCAGATAATAAATTCATATCTAAAAAGAAGCACCATACCCTCACAATGGTTGCAAAGTGCAAATGTCCTGTTAACCCCTCAATTTTCTTATACGACTAATCACAGAACATGCAAACCTTGATTTTGATAGAGCAAGCACTCCCTAAAATCTAAAACCCCTTTAAATCATACTAGAGAAGGAACCTTATCCAGATGAATATATCACATCTTGCATCGCTAAACTAAAAGGTAGAGTAGGAGAATTGGCTAGAAAATAACGTGCATTCCACAGTATCAAAAAAGAAAGAATTGCAGGAACTTCTTACACAGTTTCCTTTTCTATTGGTTCCTAGCAATTAATAATGCAACTAAAAGAGAATTTCCGTCATCTAAAGTGAAGAATGGCAGCATGATAACTAATTTAGTGATAATAGATAAAATGATTAGCGATCATATTTCAAGAATAACATACGGAAGTTCTGACGGACCTCAACAATCTCATGAGCCCGGACCATATTTTTGCACAGAGGTTCCACAATCTTGACCATGGCTAGCTCTTGCTTCCTCCATGCCCTGCGTATCCCCTCCACTACCTCCGGCGTCACACCAGCTTTCTTCGCCCTCACCCATTCCGTCAAACTCCGTGCCTCCTCCTTCAGCCTCTCCAACTCGATCGGCGGCAGAACCATCTCCGCTGCCGCTACCATACGCTTCTTCTTCACTCTGGGGAAGACCATCCTTTCTGCCTTCGCCCCCGCCCATGGCACCTTCCTCCTCGTGCCCTCTCCGCCTTCGGAAGACGAAATACGATTCATCCCTTCCAGCGGAATAGCAATCTCCACGGGGCCCCTTTCGTCCTCCTCGCCGGTATGATCTTCAGCCGAATCCGGTGGAAGGACCTTTCGCAGACGGGAGACACCCTTGAGGATCTTGCGCATGGCTGCCCTGCTCCTACCGCCACGGATGCCGGAGGTGAGAGAGAGGTAAGCGATGGCAGTATCATCGTCGGTAGAGGCATTCTTCTTTCCGGTTTTGGAGAGGTCGAGGACTTGATCGGTGGGTAAAATGAGCGGGGATGTCAACCACGGGGCAGTGGGCATCCTGACGCCAGCTGTGGCCCCTCCATCGCCGTTGCCGCCGGAGATGGAAAGCCAGGGCTTCTCCGGCGGTGTAGGCTTGGGAGGCACAGAGGCGCGGCCGGCGGCGCAGAAGAATGCGGGAACAGGCATTACTGAAATGGCTGGAGAGGAACAGTGGGCTAACGATTTGTAGATGATGATAAAAAGATTAGAGAAACCCTAAAAATCTGGCGACGAGTATCTTCGTCTAACGCATTCGGGCGCATTCGGGGGTTTTTTTAATAAAATAAAACAAGAATGGGCTCATCATTTTTAAATACCATTTATAGGCTCCATTTCTTTTAGAAAAATTTTAATCATAGCTGAAAAAAATTATAACTAAAAATTTTATTTTGTTTAAAAAATTTAAAAATTATTTTATATCTTATTTTACATAAATTCTAATATTAAATAATAAGTTTTATTTAGTTGGAGAAAAAAAAAAGTTTAAAAAATTGTCATTTTTTTTGAATAATATGAAATAAAAATAATTTATATTAAAAATTATATTAAATATAAAATAAAATAATTATTTAATATTAAAGTTTATGTACGATAGAATATAAAATATTTTTTTAAATAAAATAAAATTTTTAAGAATGATTTTTTTAGTTATACCTTGTCTTTTGACTCTAGAACTTCGAGATCACCGCCTAAAGTATGGTTTTTTTTTTCCGCCTAAAGTATGGTTGTCAATGTGTCATCATTGTTGTTTCTGTCATCATATTTTATTCATTGTTTGCAAGTTCTTAATTTATTTTTGATATTTTTAACTTTTCAATGTTGTTCTTCTCCTCAGTTTGCTTTCAATTTGAGAATTAACAAACCCTAGCTCTCTCTCTTTGAAGTTTTCTTCTATGTCTAATGACCAAAATATAATGAAAGGTTTTCCAAAAGTTTTCAAATTTTTGGACTTACATGGAATAGATGACTTACCTAAGAACCTTGATGTAATTTTTCCTAAATTTAAACAACATTAAAGGCTTTTTTTTAAAAAAATTTGATAAAGGTTTTAATGATTTTTTTTATTAATGTTTTACATAAAAAACTTTATTACTATTATTATCATTATTATTATTGTTGTTATTATTATTATTATTATATCTTATACATCATAATTTTTCTCACTACATTTAAAATTTGTAATAGTTGTAGTTCAAGCTTGAGTTCCCTAATATTGGAAAAAGCAGTGACCAGATAGTTTGAGTGTAGCTATCACTGGTTTAATAACATCGCTCTGCCTTTAAAAGAGTTGGTAATACTAACGATCCTAAGAACTATTATTAATGCAGGTCTCATATTTGAATTCCGGCAATACTTAAGGGAGAGAATTGTTATGAAAACTAGTGACTAGATGATTTAGGTGTGGTTATTACTTGCTTGGTATCATCGCCCCTTAAGTGAGTATACCACTATATAAAGAAATGTTAGGATCAGCCTGTGAGAACTAATTACGTAGTATAATAAGTAAATTAGTTACGCACTTCTGATCAGTTTAAGCTTTCAGAAGAGTTGGTAGTGCAAAATCCTAATACTTGGTACCTAAGCTAACTCTACTTCATTGAACTAAGAGAATACCACACCATTATTATTTTATGTAATGTACATCCAACTATTTTTTAACCTTATTAAAAACTAATTTACATGTAGAGTTAAATTTGGATCATTCATCAGCTAATGAGTAAAAGTAATTATAATCATAATAAAGTTTCATTTTTTTTACCTAAGCTCACATAAGATGTAACTATATCCAAAAATCCCTAATCCCATTTAGATCACATATGTGGATAGAACAATAGTTCGACATCTCTACTTTTTTATTTCATTAAATTAATCTCATGACCATCTAAGTTTAACTTAGGGCTGTTTAGTTTAGAGGTAAATTTGAGTCAACTCACCAAACGCTTTTAAAAACATAGCTAGTTAACTCAGGTTACTTACCCCCGCTTACCCTTACCCTTACCTACTCCCAGAAAAAAGCTCGTGAAGTACTACTATCTACTCACTCTTACCTCTAGTTAAGTTATTAAATAGCCAAAGAAGATTCTGGGTTAGTAACAGTTAGTAACCAATCACAATTCTGAGTTAAATTTTTTACACTAATTGAGGTAATTTACTAATGACATTAGTATATCATGCGCTAACTAACTATATCTCAAATCCAAACAAGCATATAGATAATAGTATATTCACGAATTATAACACAGTATGCGGAGTTTAAAGCATAAAAATAAAAATAAATGTAACATGTCTTCTTAGAAAAGGAAACAAATAGATGAAAACAATTTGAATTGAATACAATCAAGCAAAATAGTACAGGGGAAGAGGCATGCATGGGGAGAATGATATTTGAAAACTTCCAACTTTTCTTTTTGTTCTTATGAAGGAAAATAATCATATTCTACCTCTGAAGAGCCAAAGCAGGTCGAGCAAGCCCACGGTCTAACTCCTCTTGCACCTATAAGAATCAAAATAGGTCTCAAGTTTGAGTTCAACTCGAAACAAATTAAATCAATAAACTTCAATCTGATACGAACTCAATTAAAAAATAGTGGTTTCAACCTACCACTCTGCGAAGAAGAGGTTCCAAAGCTATGCAAAAGCTCTGCGCAGATTTGGCAAATGTTGCTTGCCTGATAACCCTGAGATCATATAAAATAAGCAGAAGAATTTATTTTGAACTGAAAACTATAAGTATGCTTGACTCAATTCAGTGAAAGCCAAGCGGGTTTCAAGCTCCATTAATGGCAGCCAAACTCACATTGTGAATGATGGCGTGCGTCTCATTCTCTTGCTCTCCGGCTGATCCGAGATGCTTTCACAATCGTCGCGGAGCCTTTTCGTCGCCATTGCTATAGAGAGAGAGAGAGAGAGAGAGAGTATGAGAGGAGGATTCTTAAAGAGCGATTGAAATTGAGAGGAAATGAAAGCAATGAAAGAGCGGTTTTATAAGAGAGTTTGAATGGGGTAATGGAAAATTTACAGAGAGAAGGTGCTGAGAAGTTGCAGGGAAGATTAAGCAGATGGACTTTTGGGAAAGACTTTGAAGACTCAGTTTAAAAAAAAAAAAAAAAAAAATTAAAAAAAATGGAAAATATAAGAAGTTATGGAGCGAGTTCGTTGACTGGCGCACCGCGTTCTGCTGATGTGATTGTATGACGTCAGCAAAAGCACATTGTCAACTCTCTCTGGAGTGGAACTCAAAAAATTAATAAAGAATAGAGTAAATTACACCCAAGCCCCTGAGTTTAAGACTTAATAACTCATAAGTCCTCTGTGAGTTTTAATAAATTATCAAATGGATTCTTTTTTATTTTTTTATTATTAATATTTTTTAAAATTAACATTATACCCCTCTTCCTCTCTCTCCTCCCGATCCCGCACATACCGAGTGAACGCGTGTGGGAGGAACGGGAGGAGAGAGAAGGGAGGAGTATAATAGTAATTTTAAAAATAAAAAAAGACTTAATTGATCATTTATTAAAATTCAAGGACTCCAATATTATAATATAGATTTGTATGTTATTAAATTTTAAATTCAAAGACCTAGATGTAATTTATCCTAAAAATTATCTATAGAATAAGTTATTTAAAGCGCGTTTTTTTTTTTGGGGTAAGCGCGTTTGTTTTAAAACTATAGAGATGTCTGTCATAAAAATGTTAAAGAGTAAATTGCATCTGGGGCCAAGATTGTTAAAATATTATAAATTAATTCTAAATTTTTAAAAGCTTCAGTTTGGGTCTCTAACATTATAAAAATTTTATAATTTTAATTTTAATTAAGATATAATTATTAAAATTTTATAATGTAATATAAGAATATTCTCACTTAATAATTTTAAAGCTTTTTAGAATATAATTTGAAAATATTAATATTTATTTTTTAAATTTTAATATTTTAGTATAAAAAAAGAAAGAAATAAAAAATTTAAATTTTAAATTTTTAAAAAAAATATAAGAAAAAAAGAATGTAACGGTCTATTAAAATTTATAAGTAGTTTAAACTAATTAGAAAATGATCAAATTTTATAATTTTATCAAAAATAATAATAATAATAATAATAATAATAAGTTTCGAAAGATAAACTGTAGCACTTTTATAATCACAATGACCTAAATTGAAGTTTTTGAAAAGTTTTGATCAATTTGCAATGTCCTTCTAACCTTAATGTCCCGAATACAATTTACCAAAAATATTATATATTATTTGTAACATTATTTTATGGAAATGTTAATATAATGTTATCTTAGATAAGAGGTGTGCAAACATATTTTAAGAATCGAGAATTGAGAACCAAATCGAAATCGGTCAATTCAGTTCAAGTAAGTTTAGCTCTAATTCTCAAAACTCGTTTCAGTTTCAGTCTTGATCACAAGATGAACAATTTGTTTTGCTAGTTTTGATGATTTTAATGGTTTTAGTATCAATAATTTCATTTTTTTATAAATTATTTATTAATAAATATTATTTTAGAATAATGAGTTTCTGGCCAAATTTCGGTTAAGTTTTGGCAGTTGCAATCAAAATTTGATCGAATATATTAAAAATGTAGAATTTTGATTTCAACTAAAACTCAATAATTTTATCAGATTGATTTTTATCGAAACTAATTCGAAACTATTAAAACTAAATCGTTTTAACCAAATTTTAAAAGTTTGCTTTTAATACTAAACAAAATCAGGCACCACAGCCCTTAAATAAATAAATATTTTAAGATGTCATTCACAATTTCTTTTATTCTTTATAGCATTGTACCCTGAGCAATAATTTCACGAAATTTTTTATTCATAAATTTGTTAAAAATAAATAAAAATAATATTATTAAATTAAAATTAATAAATGATAAATATATGATATTTTTCATAATTTTAAATATTTAATTTTTTTATAGACTTTAAAAAATTAAAAGTTATAATAAGTAATTCTATAATTTTATATTTAAATACATGTTAACACATTGAAAGAATATATATTAAATATGATTAAAAATACTCAAAAGCATTGATCATGAAAAGACAATTACTTCGAATCTCTTATTTAAACTTATGTGATACCTCTTAGTAGACTCTTATTACGATATTTTAATTAAAAAAATTATAAATTTTATAAATTTTTGTATCCCCTCGTCACTCATTGTTCGGTCTAAAGACCTACTAAAAGTTATACTTTGTTCTAATCAGGAATTTAGTTTTAGTTTAAAAAAGGAATCAATTTTAAAATTAATATATAATTTGAAAGAAAAAGTATTTATACACGTGATACAAAGTTCTAAAAACTTTATAAATTTTACATAAATTTTACTAATTAATTCTAAATTTTATACTTTAATGGTCAAATACTTAAACCAAAACCTATATTTAAGGTTAAATCTTTAAATTATTTTAATACTATATTTAATTAAATTATAAATTTTAAATAGTTAATAATAAATTTTAGAAATTAAAATTTTAACTATTATTAATTAAATTCATATAATTTACTTTAAATTTAGTATAATAATATTTTAACTTTTTTTTGATAGAAGATCAACTTATAACTGCTAAATGCATATCTTCCAATTTTATAAAAAAAAAGTAAATTCTAAAATTAAAATTCCACACAAAGTTACTGTTTATTTTATAAAAAACCTAAATTCTTAAATTTTAATCATCTTAAAAAAACTTACCTTATGCCGCCATATATAAATTCATTATTTAACGAATTATATGTTCATATTAATAAATTATATTATACACATTTTTTTACTATAAATACTATAAATTATTAAAAATATTATAGTCAACACATCAAAATTATAATATAAAAATAAATTTCATATATTTTATGGTACTTACGTGGAATGCAATTTATTTTGTGAATATAAAAAATAATAAATTCAATGCAAATTTAGGCAAATTGCATTGAGGTTGTGAGTACTTTGCAAATTTGTTCAAAATTATATTAAGGGCTTGTTTGGCGGAGGGCCAAAATGGTACTAGTTTAAAAAATAACAATAATAATAATAAAAAATAGATTTTTAAATCATTCTAAATAAAAAAATATTATTTTATTTCACATACTCAATAATTTAAATAAAAATATCAACTTTCTTTGACATCTTAGACCAAAATATTAGATTCTAGAAAATTTATTATTTTGATATATTAGTTTTTTTTTTCTTTTCAAAAAGTTTATGTAGAACGATTAGAAAAATTTATTTATTTATTATTATTATTATTATTTAAATTAGTACTATTTTGGTCCTAATTTTAAATAAATTTAAATTTTGGTTTGTGAGGTTGTAAAAATGCTCTAACTTTGGTCCCTATTTCACAATTTTATCTTGAGAAAATTACATTTAGATCCTTGAGTTTAGAGAATAATAACAAAAGGTCATGTTTTCAAAATTTTAGCATTTATATTCAAGATTTTTAAAATTTTAATATCTAGATTTTTTTGAATTTTTTTATTATTAAATATGTTTCAAATTCTAATTATACCATCCTCTCTCTCCGCCGTCAACCGAGAGAGAGAAGGGTATAATTAGAATTTTCAATAAAATTAATGATAAAAAATTTTAAAAAAAGATTATTACAAATTTAAAAATCAGAAACCTAAATATTAAAAGCTTGAAAATGTGAACCTAATTGCTATTATATCCTAAATACAGGACCTAAGTGTAATTTATCTTTCATCTTTCTTGCTGGCCTTTTCTGATAAAATGTGAAATTGATTATTTTTTTACTAGTCTCAACCGTTTATATATTTTAAAGAATCATTATAATTATTTATTATTACTCTTCTTTAAAAATTTATTAAAAATCTAAAATTTAATTCCCCAGTTGATTTTTATGCTCTAAAAATTTAAAATTAAAAAGTATAATTATTATAATATTTTAAAATTATATTCTAAAAAGCTAAAAAATTAATAATTAAAAATAATCATAATATTTAATAATAAAAAGTTAACAGTTATTTCTTAATTAAAATAAAAAAATAGTGCTTTTTATGATCTAAGAGATTCAAATTAAAGTTTTTAAAAAATTAAAATTAATTTAAAATATTTTTTAATCTCAAAAGCATGGATATAATTTACACTAGATAAAAATATCTCAGAATCATATTAAAAATATTTCAGAAACTTAATTAAGTATAATATTTTAAAAAGTACACAAACCATGGTGTAGTTACAATAAGTCCTTTGGACTTGAACGTAATTAATGATCTTTTCTTTTATATAAAGAAATAAATACCGTTGTGTAGTGAACATTACATTTATTCGAGCAATAATTTTACTCGATCATTTTAGAAATTAGAACAGCTATGCAGTAATTAAGTTTATTATTAGATGTACCAGAATCAAGGTTTTAAAAACCGGATCAGACCTGTCGGTTCAACCGGGCGAACAGTGAATCGATCAGCCAACCGGTCTGGTTTAATTTCATAACCGGATCTGCTTAAAACCGGCCAGAATCGGTCTGAACCGCGGTTCAACCGGTCAACCTGTGAACCGGTACGGTTGGACTGGTTGAGTTTAAAATTAAAAAAAAAAATCTTTCCTAAACTCTAGGTCCCTAACTCAGCCTCCGTTCTGTGGCCTCTACTCGCGCGACAGTCACGAACTCGCGATTTCTCTTTCCTCGCACTCTCCTCTACAGCCCCCATCCTTTCGAAATGATTTAGTATTTTAGTATTTTAGTGATATGAAATTATAAAATGATTTAGTATTTTAATATTAATAAAGCATATATTTATTCAGATATTTTAATGATGTACTAAAGTTCCGTTTGTCTGAGAGTTTAAAATTAACCTGGTTTAATTTTAACCAGTCATATCACACCACACATAAAATTTAATATTAAAAATTAATTTTATTTCACGTACTACACATATTACTAAAATAATAACTAACTTATATCACATATTTTACATATGTCAATATAATAACTAATTTTATATCACATCCCTTAGATATCCTAATATAATAACTAACTATATTTCACATCATTCACAATTTTTAATAAAAAAATATCTCTATCTAAATTTAATTTTAATTTTTTTTAATTTAATCTTACAAACAAACAGATCTTAAGGATAAAAATATATAACTTATATAATAAATTTAGTGCAACCCTTTTTGAGACTAATCATTTTAATTTTTAAATTGAAGGTAATTGCTTGTTTTTAAAGTAGATTTATATTAAAAAATAGATGCATGTGCAAGTATTTACTGTATCAACTACTTAGATCAAATCATATAAGAAAATAATACCTTAAAACAGGTATTCAAATTTCATACTCCAATATGATAAAACAAATAAAAATTTATTTATTTTTATTTACTTATATTATATAGAGCACGAAATGTTATCTATATTATTGTAAAAAGTTCAAATTATATTTATATATATAATATTTTAAGAGAATTTATGACTGTCGCATTCGAAGAAGTCTTTTTTATAGTTAATAGCTCCTATGTCAAATAATTACAGAGAGCACCGGTACTTATTTTGAATGCGGATTTATAAGTAGCATCCTAACGCTAATTTTATTTACTATTTCTTTAATCCAATTAAAGTTAGTACATGTAATTAATAACTAGCTTAAAAAAATAAGGATCTTAAAAATAAAAAAATTTGAAAAATATAGAGATGAAAAATATATATGATCGATAGATTTTATTTAAAGATTAACTTATTTCTAGTGCTGTTAACGTGTGGTCCCAACACTGCATCTCAGTCATACACGTGGCGCTGTGAGCACTAACCCATTATTATTATTATTATTATTATTATTATTATTATTATTATTATTATTCTTGCAAGTCTCAAACCTCGACCACGAGAGTCCGGCCAAATGTCGTCCTCGACAATGCGAGGTCATCTCCCTGCAACATACGATGTTTACCAATTGCACTTGTCACTGTCGGCATGTCACGACATCGCCGTTTCCAATGCAGCATACTTCTCTCAATCATGAAAATCAAGGGTCCATGTGCTTTAGCCATCACAGACTCCTAGAAGAACTGTCAAAATCAAGAAACTGGCTCTGTTTGGTAATAAGAAAAAAAAGAAGATTTGGTTGAAATTTTTAGTGATTTTTGAAAAATGTGTATGAAGTGAAATAAAGTAAGTTGGTTATATTAAAATTTGTGTATGATGTGAAATAAAGTTGATTGATTTATTGAGAATTGTGTTGGATGTGAAATAAAGTGATTGTTTAATGTTGGAATTTGTGTGAGATGAGATATAAAATAATTTTTTAAGTTTTTTTAAAATAAATTTAAGATTTTGGCCATGAGTAATTTTAGCCATGATTTTTAGTCCATTGCCAAACAGGGCCTAAGTTTTCTTTCCCACTACTTCCAGCTCCACTAGTGGCCGACAGAGGTGGGACCACCAGTTCCACTCAACAATTAAATATTTCATCCTTTTTCGGAAAATCCAGACTGAGCTCCACTATCTCTTGCCTATAAATATCTTTCAACAGGTTTCAAGGGAGAGGGGGGAATCGCAGGATCTCTTTTCTATCACCTTCGTACTAAGAGATTGAGATAAAAATGTTCTCTCTTTTCTTTTCGCTATTGTACTAGTCTTTTCGACCATCCCCTTTCTTTTTTTAGTGAAATCATCTATTGTTGATCACTCGGTGGAGGTAGGGGATTTTTTTCCTGAACCACCTTAAATCCCGTGCTGTTCTGGAAGCGTATTACTCTCATTTAGGCCTTAATTATCAGGCTTAACCCTCTATATATCGCTTTCTCTCGGGACTCTCTCTCTCTTAGGACCCCCTACTTCTCACGTCAATAAGTGCTTAAATGAATGGCTAGATATAATTTTAATTACATATGTTAATTCTAATTAAGTTAAATAAATAGGTAGCAAATGAAAGTTAGAATAAGAGTGCTGTCAGTATATTTACATTCAAAATAAAAAGTACTGCTTGTAAATATTTAACTTAGAAGGAATTCTTTTGTCGAGATACTGGTCGTATAAGTGAATTTTTTTTATTTTATTTTTTGATAATAGTATATGTATAGATACTGATCGTATATACTGATGTCGTTTTATCGCTAATAATTTTTTTTTTAATTATTTTCGCCTGATAGAAGTTGTTTTCTATTTTTCTGTGATCACGTACATTGGCACCTCTTTGTAAAAGAAAATAAACGAATTTGTATCAGCTGACTTTAAATTAAATAATTCATAAAGATGAGCTGTCTCATAAATTTGGTATAAAACAGAAAATATAAAAATGAATAAAATAATTAAAAGAGTTTTTCTTTTTCATCAATTTTCAGTTATTTTGTATATAAAAAAATTACAGAATCAAAATTAAATTTCAGTGGTGTTAAATTTCACTGAAATAGTTTGACTCCACTGAAATTTAACTTTTTTTTTTTGGATTAGAGAAAATTATATCGATAATTTCTAATAAAAAATTTGTACCAATAGTTATTGCATGTGTAAGATATGAATAAATTTTATTAAAATTAATACACAATATATAAAAAAATATTCAAGTTATTTTTAGGTTATTTTTTTTAAAGAAATTAGTGTGAGATGTAATATAACAAAAAATGTGTTATCTACACATAACAATCACTTATAAAAAAAACCCTAAATTCTTAAATTTTAATTATTTAAATAAACATTTAAACTTATAATTACTTCAACTCTAACTTTGACAAAAATTAGCTAAAAATATCGGTCATCGTATTCAAGTAATTTCAAGGACTTAGATATAATATTTTAAATAAAACATGAACTATAAGGTAATGACAATCAAACCTTTAGACTTGAAAGCAATTTGATGAAACCATTAAAAAAAACACAAAATAAAACAATTTTTTAATTTTCTTTTGCCACCATAATGTTTCAACGAACTCCTCGTATAGGAATTCCCGATTGCAACCGTACAAGAACCAGCGCAGCTTTGTTCCAAAGGAGAGCGCAGAATAAGGGGCGGTGAGAATACCATGAAAGCACCGGGCGGTGAAAATACACTTGCCGGCGAATAATTATTCCGGCACCCTGTACGAATCCGGCGAAATCTCCGACAGCCTCAGTCCCGGGAAGGTTGCCTGAGGAGGAAGATCGAAACCATATATCAGTGAAGAACGGCGGGAGGAGAGGATGGGAAGAAGGGATTGGGGCTTACGTCGAGCAGCCGCTGTACGATCCTCGGGCGCTTCCTTGGCCGACGGCGAGGTCGACATCCAGTCAGCACGAAGACATCTTCCGCGATCTCATCTCGGGAGAGGGTTATCGAGAACTTTAGCGGCTCCTTCTTCTCCGTATCCTCCGATCTGAGCCGGACCGTTCGCTCTGCCGCCTTCGCGGTCGGAATCACCTGCGCCGCCCTCCTCGTCCTCATACTCCACCGCATACGTGCGTTGCCGGAGAAGGGCATCGGATCCGGCTTGGTTTCCAGCCGTTCAACCATTATTTCTGCCACAGGAGGCGGCGCCGGACCGATTTGGGGAATTTCGAGCTTCAACCTGTCGGCAGCCTCGCGGAGGTGACCTAGCAATTTGGCTCTCAGCTCCTCAATACCTCCATCGTCGTCGGCGCCTGAATCTGGAGCTCCGATCCGCGGGATCGGTCGTCGGCTTTCCCTCTCTGTTGCCTTCAGCATCGACCTCTGTTCGCCGTCGATGGCTTCGCACCGGAGGAGACGCTGGTTTCCGCCCGGATTCGTAACGGGGGAGAAATCGCGGCGGAGAAGATGAGTCTGGGGCTTTCCTCTGTGAGTCGCCGTAGCTGCCATGCCGCCGCCGGCGATTCAACCACGCGTCGGCCTACAGCCCACAGCAGGTGGTTGGATCAACGTAGACGACGGTGATGGGGCAGGGAGTTGGACGCTGCGGTAACCGCTTTTGAGGTTTCGATCCCGGCGGCGATGGTCGAGGGGTATTTTCGCCTTTTCATGCCGTAATTTGCAATACATATCGAAGGATAAAATAAATGTGGGTGACCCTCGAAGGGTATTTTCGAGATAAAAGTTTAAAAGCGCATTATAGGCTATACGACATGCCAGGGGCGTACACGTAAGCGCACGCATCGTGGGCTGGCAGTTATGCGTTCAGGCTCGGTCGGTTTTGGGCTCGACCGGTTTTGGGCTCGGCCGGTTTTGGGCTCGGTCTGCGCGAACGTCACGCACACAATACTTGTTGTGTGTGCAGGTTTAGTTAAGTTTCATGGATTAATAATAATTAGGTCCTTCTAATTTCAACATATATATAATTAAATCTTTTTAATTTAACATGTAAATAGACTCATTAATATTAATAAAAAATTTTAATTAGTAATATTTTTAATTAATATATTAAATTAATTAATATAAAAATATATTAGTATTTGAGATGAAGATACTATCTAATTTAATTTACTAATTAGATAAAATCTTTTATATTATGTATTTTTATTTAGGGGGATTTACATACAGAACACTGAATTCATTACAAATTACGTATTTCACCATCTTTTAGTAAATATTACAATATCACATTATGCTTATGGGTTTTACATTTCTATTGTAATAATAAAAAGTGTAAAAAGAGTGTGATATGTGTAATATTTACTAAAAGATGGTAAAATATGTAATTTGTGATGAATTCAGTGTTCTGTATATAAATTCCCTTTTATTTATACTTAAGAATTTATTTGCACATTATTACAAACTAGATGATCAATTTAGTCAATAGACTAAATAGTTTGGTCGACTAATCAGTGGATGCCACGTCGGCAATAAGTGAGACTATTGTTGACGTGGCGATTTCTTATTGGCCAGCCAAAACCCAAAAACTGCTCCCGCCAGTGACACCAACTAGCATGGTCACTTGTTATTTTATTTTCGGGGAACTTCACTCACCCAACTGTCATTTCAAATGGTACGCCAATTTAACCTTTTATTTTATTGGGGATAGAAACTCATCAAATTCTCTCAAAAACATCTCAACTAATATTTTATAGAGATGATTACTTACATGTCATAATAAATATATCATTTTACATATTACACATTCATGTTTAAGGGACGTTTGGTTTAATATTATCTTAAGAAAGTAATTATTTGTTTTAATGATATATATAAATAATTTTTTATTAGATTATAAAATTATTAATTAAAAGATGACATTTAAATGTTATGACATCTAAATTACATAACATAATACCAAGATAATGACAAACTAAACGCCCCCACAATAAATTATATTGTGCACATTTTTTTACATTATATTACTATAAACTATTAAAAATATTATATTGAATATATCATAATTGTATTATGAAGGTAATTTTTATATATTTTATGATATATGAAATATAATTTGTTATTTATGAATGTGTAATATTTAAAATAATATATTTATTGTGATATATAGATAATTATTCTTATTTTATATTAATTTAATGTTATATAAAAATTTAAATATTAAAAAATTATTTTAAGTGTTACACACTTTTTAGCTTTAAAATTTTATTTTATTTATTAAAATAAATATTTTTAAGCTCAAAATAATTCAAACCATTTAAATGTTTAGGCTTACCTAAAAACAGTGCTACAGGCTTTTTATTTATTTATTTTATTTAAGAATAACAATATTTAAATTTATTGAGATGTTTTGTTCGCCTTATATAGTCAAATATTTTTTAATCAAATGTTGTCGATATTTATTATTTTTTATAGTTTTCTTTTTATGTTGAAATTTAGATTTGAAACTGTCAAATATAATATCTAACTAGTTTATAAATAAAATGTGCACGATTAAAGTTTAAATTGTAAATATGTTTTTTTTTTTAATTTGTAAATATGTTTTTATGTGGCATGAAGGTAATTCCCTTTTCCCACTCTAGTAGAATATATTTTAGATTTATAATAATTAAGCCCGTTTGGCGCGAGGAACAAATCAGGATCAAAATGATACTAATTTTAAAAATAATAATAATAAATAAATTTTTTTAATCATTCTACACAAATTTTAATATAAAAAATATTATTTTACTTCACATACTCAATAATTTTTAATAAAAATATATACTTTATTTCACATCCTAGATCAAAATATGTGAATCGAGTATTTTAATCTAAAATGTAAATTAAAGTTAATTTTTTTATTAAAAATTATTGAGTATGTGAAGTAAAATAATATTTTTTTATATTAAAATTTATGTAAAATAATTAAAAAAATTTATTTATTTATTATTATTATTTTTATTTTTTAAATTAATATCATTTTGATCCTGATTTAGTCATCGCGGCAGACAGGACAACATAGTCTCTTTAATTTAAGTCTATATATATATATATATATAATTTTCTTTAGTTTCTAAATTTACTTAGCTGATCTTTTAGCCTGAAATAAAGTATAGATAAATTTTTTTAGTATTAATTAAGGAATTTAGTAGATAATATTTTTTCTAATTTACAAATCGACTTAGACTATTTTGTAATTTTTAGGTGGAGTGGGAGGGAAATTACAGTCTAGACTGGGGAATAAATTAAAAAATTCAATTATCATCCTAGCAAGTTTAAATTTATTTATTTATTTTTTTGGATGGTCTGTATTTTTGTTAAGTGCTTTTTTTTATAAGACATTTTTTTTTATAAGAAATGTAACTCAAAAATTTAGATAAGTATCTACTGAGCATTTTTTTGTAGCACAGTGACAAGCACAAATTTTTAATGAGCTATTCAAAGAATATTTATAATAAATTGAAGGATTCTATGAACAATATTGCCAACCATTGGGAAGGACCTTGGCTGTGGTTTGGATCGGTAAGTTTTTCTTTGTTGTTAGTCTCTGTTACATCTAAATTCACGCCGTCTCGTATGGAGCATACACGTGAAGGCTTACGTGGCATCGACGTCACAATTATCGGCGGCGAATAAAAAAGATCTCATGGTGAACACCCGCTGTCGAAAAGCCTATGTCAAAGAGGTCATGTCGAACTGTCATAGAGTGCTAGGTATAGGGGACCGTACCGCTTTTAAGAGGCGTGGTCCTCCTCGCTTCTCAGACCGTGCTATCCGTACAGTCAGGACCATAACCTGTCAACTCAGCGGACATCATTGGTACTACACCATAGGTGAAGCCCATTCCGCTGAAGTGACCCCACGGATTAGAACATGGTATAGAAATCTTATTGTAACAGAAAAAAAGAATCTTTTTCCCCTCAAGTCTTTAATCTCCTCTCGCTCATTATTGTAATTTCACAAACAACTTTGCATTAGTGAAAATCTTTGAAACCTCCTCGAAAGAGAGCTGTGGTTTTTCCGCTCAGTAGGTTTTCCACATAAATTTTTTTTTTCGTTCTTCTGGTTGTTTTCTTGCCACAACAGTCTCTTATAGCTATTAATCGTTGACAACAAATCGAAAAATTTAGGTTTGTTGTAAGTCCTAATCAAAAATTCTGAAATGTTATGTGTTTTTTTTTTTTTTAAAAAATGGCCAGCCATAGCATTAAACTAAAGGGGCATTTAGTTCAATGTTATATTGACGTTATGTTATGGTTTAATGATATCTATAAATAATCTTCTATTAGATTATAGAATTATTAGTTAAAAGATGACATCTACATATCATGATATCTAGATTATATAACATAACACTAAGATAACAGTAAACCAAATGTTCCCTAAATCAATATTATAAATATCGTAGAAGTCAACCATCATCCTCCTTGAGGATGTTGCAAAAAGCAATGGAAAGAAGTTTTTCTTTTATCATCATGTACATTAGCTTTTCGTTATCATGCATTCATTGATTTTTGGATTAAACATGAGTTTTTCTTTTTTTTTGTTAACAACAACCAAGTTTATATTTTTTGTTGATCTATTTTAATTTGTTCAAAATTAAATTTTGATTAAGATATGAAATAAAATAAATTTTTGAGTGAAAAGATTCCTAATTAGATGTGCCTGCCTTGTGAATGGCACCTCCTCCGGCCAACTCCAAGCTTATTGCACGGGCTACCGCCATTAATGTCCTACTCGACCATCTTCCTTACAAACCCTAAAATCCTCTTCTCAGTTCTCACTCAATTTCAGAGCTCACCTTCTAAATCACGAAGAACAGAGAAGAGGTAAGAAGCAGCAGCAGCAGAGCGAGAAAGAGTCTCTCTTTCTCTCTCTCTCTACAAGAAATAGCAATGAAATCCCTCTGCTCCCTCCTCCCCGCCTCCTCATCCCTCTTTTCCCTCTCCGCCGTTGGCCCCGTCGCCGACCGCCACTCTTCCCTCTCGAACTCCCTCCTCCCTCCTCCTCCCCCAACATCTGCAGCCGTCGACCTCTCCGGCGGGTCCTCCCCAGCCGCCCTCCTTGCCACCGAACGCCTCGTCCTCCGCAACCACAAGCTCCTCCGCGACCTCAGCACCTTTGCCGTCGGCGGCCCCTGCTCCTTCTTCCTCGAAGCCACACGCCCCTCCCTCCTCCTGTCCGCCGCCCGCCTCGCGCAAGCCCGCTCCCTCCCCCTCCTCGTCCTCGGCCGCGGCTCCAACTGCCTCTTCTCCGACCAAGGCTTCGACGGCCTCGTAGTCCTCAACCGCTCCGTCTTCGGCGACGAGGACGACGCTGGCGTCCAGGTCGTCGGCCCCGGACGGTTCCGCGCCTGTAGCGGCTACCCATTCAACCGGCTCGGGGTCCGAACCGCCGCCGAAGGCTGGGGTGGTCTGGAGTTCGCCGGCGGAATTCCAGGGACGGTCGGTGGCGCGACGTTCATGAACGCCGGGGCCGACGGGCAGGAGACGGCGGAGGTGGTGGAGAGCGTGGAGGTGGTGATGAGGGATGGGGATTTTAGGGTTTTGACGAGGGAGGAAGTGAGATATGGGTACCGCTGGTCGTCCCTACAGGAGATGGACGACATGGCGGCGATTGTAGCGGTTACTTTCCGGCTAAGCCCGGCGCCAGCGGCGAGGGACCGGCAGCGGAAGTTTCTCGCGAGGTGAGTCATCATTTCTTGGGTTAATTACAGTGAGATTCTGAGTTCAGCTCATATTTCATATGGGTCAAGTTGTAATTTGTGCCCATTACATATAGATCCTAAACTTCAAATTTATTTAAAATATGATCCATGGCTCCTTCGTACGGCATAATTGCATAAATATAGGTGCATGAGGCTAGTTTCATGTCAACAAATACATATTATATATTTCATCAAAAATATTGAATCTCCAGTAAACTCATGTCACTACTTAAATCACATTCTAATGCGATAAGAGATATATATAAATATTGACGTAGGATGTAGGGGATCCCAAGAAACACAAGAAGAAAGAGGGTCCTGAGAGACGGCGGTGCTCAGAGAGCTGAGCCTGTCGGTTAGAGTTTAGGCAAGAGAGCGCATTCAGAGCAACACAGAGGTTTAAGGTGGTTCAGGGAGGAATCCCCTATATCCACCGGGTGGCCAGGTGATTTCACTAGAAAGAAAAAAAGAAGGCCTTGAAGACTAGTACAATCGTTAGAAGAGGGAGTCAGAGAGAGGGAGAGTTTTCCTAATTTAAGCTTTAATACAAGTACGGTGGAAAGATGAGAGTGGTTATCTTCTCCTCTTCCTACTCTGAAGTTTTGTTCAGGGGTATTTATAGGTGGGTAGAAGGAGAGCTCTGTCCGGATTTTCTGGAGGAGAAAAAGTATAAACAATGCTGAGCCCACGTTGGTGGTCCCACCGCTGTCGACCACTGGAGGGGTTGGAAACAATGGGTGAAGAGTTTGTCTTCTTGGGGTCCGTGATGGCTGAAGCATGCGAGCCCTTGATTTGCGTGACTGGAAGAAGCATGCTGCATTAGAAACGGTGCGGCCAGAGCACGCTGACAGCAATAGGTATAGCTGAGAAACATCGTGCCCGATGTGGCTGGGAGAGCTGGAAACATCGTGGACGAAGTTTGGGAGCTGCTAGAACATGGGTCATGCAGGATGTTTGGAATGCTCCAAATATCACTCACGATGTTTGGAAGGCTCCAAACATCACTCACGATGTTAATGCATGATGTTTGAAACCGAACAGATTTGAAAGGTCGTATATGATATTTCAAGATGAAGGAGCGTCACGTGTATGACTGTGATGCAGTGCTGCAGCCACATATCAACAATAAATAATCATTAATATTAAATTTTTTGACTTTTTTTGTTTCTATGAATGAAAGAAAAATAGAGAAAAAAATGTGAGTAAGATGAGTACGAAAGAAAGTCAAAGATTATTAACTGAAAAGAAAAATAAAGCATAAAAGCATTTTAATAGATTAATCAACATCAAATATTTATTATGGAGCTAAATCTTAAAATAATTTATAAAATAAATTATATATATATATTATATATATATATATATATATATATATATATATTTCTAATATCTTAGAGTTTTTTTATATTGATTTACAGATTTTAAATTGTAACACAAGGTTTATGAGATTTTAAGTTTTTTTGCATGTTGATTCATAAATTTTGAATTATAACACAAATATTTGAAATTAATATTTTTTGTTTTTTAGTTCTTTTGTTATTTGCAGTATTACATTTAGTTTTAACGAAATCTATAAAATAAAAACTAAATGTCAATGGATCATCAACATCAAGTACCTAAAATTATTGAATTAGCATATAAAATTTGTAAGATATTAAATTTAAGTATAATGATTTAAAATTTATGAACATTATATTAAAAATTATACAATTTACTCTAATTTATATTATCTTTAATTTATATTGAGATAAATTTCGACACTCATAGATTTCCACAAAATGGTGGAAAGATCTGAACCTATGCAAAAGTCTGGTAACTCTTGGGGTCTCAGTTGTAAAAATCCAACTTTCTCTGTTCGTTCTTATCCTTGATCTTGCGAAGTTGAAAAATGGTAGGTAGGAAATAAGAAAAAGATTTGAGCAGTGCAGGAGGAGGAAGACGCAGCCCATCGGCGAGCGCAGCGCGGGGTCGGTGTTCCGGAATCCGACTGGCATGGGTGTGACCGCCGGCGAGCTGATTGACATCGCCGGCCTGAAAGGGCTGAAGATCGGAGGCGCGAAGGTGTCGGAGGTCCATGCGAACTTCATCGTCAACAGCGGCGGCGCCAGCGCAGGCGACGTGCTGGCTCTCATGTCGTTTGTGAAGGACAGAGTGGACAGGATGTTCGGGATTGCGCTCCAGGAAGAAATCCGGTGTGTGCCCTTCCATCCCGTTTAGTCCCACATCGTCAACAGACGAGAGCTGCTCGTTTAACCTTCATATAAACTCTTGGTTGGAATTTAATCCCACATCGTCCAATGTGCTTGTTTTTATTAATTTAAAATTTATATTAATTATTTTGTCGTTAATTATAAATTTTATTTTAATAAAAATTCGAAATTTACCTTTCAGTTGCGTAAATTTTTTTTAAAAAAAAATCATATCCCCTCCGAATTACCTTGCAGGCCAAGGCTGACAGCAAGATCTCATCTCCCAATATTAGGTTTTTCTTCGAGTTCTCCCAATATTCGGTTTAACTTCTAGTAGTCGTAATTATAAAGTTGATGAAGTGATGAGATTAAAAGAGCATTTAGTTCAATGTTATCTTGGGTTACATTATGTAATTTAAATATCATAATATCTAGATGTCATCTTCTGAGTAATAATTTTATAAGTTTTAAAAAGTTATATATATATATATATGTAATTAAATTAAATAATAATTTTGTTTAAATAATATGATAAAACATCAAGATAATATTGAATCAAATTCTCCTAAGTCAAAATTAAAGATGGCAAAGTCGAGTTCTAAGATTTTTATTTTAGGGTAGATCTTTGTAAAATCAACTTAAACAATTGCATGAAAGTAGATGGAAGTGATTAGGTTTGAGTTTGAGTTAAATTGGAGCGACTTAGATTATCATAAACTAGAGAGTCTTGAATTTAACCTAATTTGGTGACTAGAAACAATAAGGGGCGAGTATTTTGGTCGACCAAGAGAGCTAATTTCTCGACACATTGGTCAATGAAGTGGTCGATATTATGCTGGAGTTAGGGAATTGATAAAAATGAGATAAAAATAAAAATGTTGTTACATTGATAACTTTATACTCTACTTTAACCGTACTTAAATACAAGGTTAACATGTAGTTAATTTAAATACTCACTTCTCACAAATAATAAGTTAAAGTCGGACAAAATAATAACCAAAAAAACTAATACCTAATAACTAACAATTAATAAAATCAAAATCAAAGATAAACTATTCATTACACAAAGATTATTATTCGAAACAAATAGTCTTCATTAAATTGACCATCTCCCTTAATAGAGCACAAATTTTAAGTTTTTTTGCAATATTGAAAAGTAAACTTTATTATCATTCCATCGATATACAATTTTATGTATTTATTCAGTTAATTAATAACATAATTACATAAATCTTTTCAATTTCTATTAGATGTTTTTGGAATTCTTTAGAGAGATCTTGGTCCCTAATGATATTGTAAATTTATCTTCGCTTTTTTTTTCATTATTTCTCGCTTTCTTCTTGGTGATGAATGAGTAGACTCGTAGTAATTTTTTCTTATAATTTTCATGGTGAGGAGCGTGTAAGTTCTTGGTGAGCACTTTTTATATTTCTTTAAATTAGAATTGTGTGAGCTCTTAGCAAACTCTTTCTTTAAGTAATTCAGAGAGTGAACTTAGAGAAGAAGTGTAGTCGCATAAAAGATTTTTCTACTCGTGGCCACCAATTCTATAATATATATATATATATATATATAAATACAAAATAAACTAATTTAGAATTATATTAAGTTAAAACTCTTGAGAACACGAGTAATATAGTAGCATTTCGAGGTTAAATTGTTGAGATTCTAAGCACATCTAGAAAGAGGACAACATCACCTATGCCTTCTCCTTGAGTTTAGCTACCTATCTCAACATGTATGAATTTCTTGACCTCACTTCTTAAACCCATGTCTTCACTACATATAAATATATTAATAAAATTACATAAAAATAAATAAATCATTGACATATATAACAAAACACAAAAATATAAATTTCGACTATTCTAAATAACAAAATGAATGCGTAACGGCTACTTTCGAAAATAAAGATGATAGCATTGATGACAACATGGGCCTTAGGGAGCCGTATTAAATATTATTAAGCCATCGAGCGGCCCAACACACCATAATGATGAGCATGAGTCTTTTATTTCTCTTTATAAAAAAATTATTATAATATCATATATATATATATATATATAAGTTTTTTTAAAAAAAAAAAAAAACCAATTTTGCCAAATTTAGGCCCTGTTTGGCAATGGACTAAAAATTATGGCTAAAATTACCCATGATTAAAATCTTAAATTTATTTTAAAAAAACTTTAAAAATTATTTTATATTTCATCTCACACAAATTCCAACATTAAACAATCACTTTATTTCACATCCAACACAATTCTCAATAAATCAATCAACTTTATTTCACATCATACACAATTTTTAATATAACTAACTTATTTTATTTCACATCATACATATTTTTCAAAAATGTCTAAAAATTTCAATCAAATTCTCTTTTTTTCCTATTACCAAACAGAGCTAAATCACAAAATAAACTCTTATCTAGTGGTGGCAAAATGAGTCGGCGGGTCGGGTTCAGGTCGAACCCCGACCTGACCCGAATAGCTTCAACTCAAATCTGACTCATTTATTAAATGAGTCAAAATTCATGACCCGAACCCAACCCAATTAATAAATGAGTCGGGTTAGTGGGTTGATTTGACTCATTTATAAATTTTTTTTTTATAAATGTCCAACCCAAACCCTACCCGACCCGATTATACCCAACCCGAACCATATGCCTTTAATTAACGGGTCAAAATTCATAACTTATATCCGAAATTTGCGCATCGAGTTTACGAGTTGAGTCATATATTGTCACTCCCTACTTATCAATCGAATAAAGCCAAATTTTTTAAA
Source organism: Apostasia shenzhenica (assembly GCA_002786265.1). NCBI lineage: Eukaryota > Viridiplantae > Streptophyta > Magnoliopsida > Asparagales > Orchidaceae > Apostasia > Apostasia shenzhenica. The sequence continues at coordinate 853,462 of KZ451895.1, forward strand.
AATAAAAATGAAAAACGAATAAAGCCTATCATTATGCGAACGATTCGAATTTTTCTTAAAAAAAAAATTGCAATAATTAATGGTTCTATAAAAAAAAAACAATAATTTTAGTGGCGTCCTGATGGCGCATCAGCCTATCAGGGACGTCAATTACCCATCGGACGCTGACGCGAGCACCGCCATTTTCGGGATATTTCATTTTGTTTGTTTGAACGGCACGATTTCGCCGTGCGAGATTCCCGGACGGGATCGAGACTCAGCGGCCATGCGCTGACTCACCTCCACTCGGTCGTTCCCAACCCTCTTCTAGAAGCAAAACAGAATATATTTTAGCTAATTAAAAATAACAGAATATATTTTTCCACATTTTCCGCTTCAAGGGCTTGTTTGTTATATGAAACATTGTGATCGTGTTTTATTATATATATATATATATATATATATATATATATATATAACCAAAAATAAAATTAATTATTAAAAACTATATAACATATGAAATAAAATATTTTTTATATTAAAAATTGGGATCCAGAGGTCAAGAAAGCGTTGCACATCAATTCTAATTTTTCAAAAAATATTAATTTTAATTATTAAGATTTTAAAAACACTAAAGTTTTGATTCCATTTTTAAAATTTCATTTTTTTTGCTAATATTTGTTGATAGATAATATAAATTTAATAATTTTTTGCTAATTTAAAAAATCATTATATTCTTCTATTCTATTATTTTTTTAAAATTTAATTTCTCTTTATCTCTCATTTTTTTATTCTAAAAATTAAAAATACATAATTTAAATATTAATATTTTAATTTCATATTTTAAAAATAAAAAAGTAATAATTGAATTTAATTTTATAATATAATAATAAAAAATTAATAATTATATTTTAATCAAGATCAAACGATTATACTTTCATAAACTCAAATATTTAAATTAAAATTTTTAGAAAGTTGAGATTAATTTGTATTGAAATTATTTATCATGTGATATAAATGTTTCAAACTTTATTGCGTAGTCTACAAATGTTATTTATTAAAAAAAAATGTTATTTATTATTCCGCTTATTAATGGCCAATATTTTATGCATACCTATCCTAAGTCCTTGCATGGAACCACCACGTCAGCACAGAACTCATCCCATCCTTAAAAAGCGGTCTCCCCTCCATGCGCCGACTATCGTCCCCTTTCTGGCCGTTCGCCGTAGTCCCTACGCATCGGCTGAATCATCTCATTCTCCTACCCTTCCCCGTCTCTACGTGGAAATCAACAAAATCCGCCATTAAATTCATGAACTCTACCTCGATGGAGGCATCCTTGATGGAAGACGGACTGCGCCAACAGGAAAGCTCCAGACTTGTCGCGGACTTTCTTCTCCGATCCACCGATACTGGCACCTTCTGGAGCTGGAGCCTCGTCCTGCTCGCCGCCGCCATTGCCGCCGCCGCCGCTGCCGCCGTCGGATTTTTGTTATCCAAGGCCAAGATTCTGAGATCCCGAAGGCAGAGGTCAGTGATTCTTCGTCTCCCTTCCTTCTGCTCTTCCGCAGAGGACGATGATCATTCGTCCACTTCTTCATCTGACGGCGAAGAGGAGGAGGAGGAGGAGGAGGAGGAGGAGGAGGAAAGGGGCAAGGAAAGGGGAAATAATAACGAAGAAGAAGAGAATGAAATCATCAGTTTCTCTTTCTCATCCATGGCCGATCTGGTCGGCGGGATGGGTGTGGTGAAGGCTTGGGATGGTCTAGGGCTTGAATCTGATCGGAGCAGCGGAGCCGTCTCCCTGATCGATCTTAGCCGCGGAGAGATCCTGAGGTCCTTCAACGGCGGCGAAGGCGACATGCCGGTTGTGGATCTCGCATCCCCGACAGAGATCCTGTCGGCGGCGAATGAAGGAAGTGGCTCGGTGATCAGGGTATGGGATGCGAGGGCGTGGGCGCCGGCGGCGGTCGCGCGGCCGATGCTCCGACGTAGGGTCGCCGGAGTATCCGCCGGAGAAGGTAAAGTATTCATTGGCGATGACGATGGGGAGGTGGCAACCATGGATCTGAGGAATCTATCGGCGGTGGATGGCGGCGAGGGTTTCGGTTCGTGGTGGCAAAACGCGGCGAGGTGTTTGACGATTTTGTCCCCTCGCCTGCACGCCGTGCACGGAACGCAACGTGAGTCGTGATTTAGCTGATTTATATGTACCGGTTTAGGCAAATTTTTTAAACTCTAAAAAAAAATTGTTATACTTCAAAAAAACGAAATATTTCAAAAATAAATATAACGAAGTGAAATATTCAAATTTCTTTTTTTTTTTTTTTTTGGCAAAGAACTGCCATATTGGTGCTCTTCAGTTTCAATTTTAGACTTTATTTGTTTAGGCCTACAATTTAAATTTTATAAAAAATTATAAGAAATAATTTTACTCACTTAAAATTAAATAAAAATTTATTAATTGATAAAACACAATAAAAATATAGAATTTATGTAGCCGATTAAATTTAATGAGATTAAAGTGGTGGTGATGGTGGTGGTTGTTTTATGCCTACGATTTAGACATAAATCATAGGCTTACAAAAATTTAAATAAAAAATTTGTATTATTAGATCTTATTCATGTAAAAAATTAAAAAAAATAATTTTATATATTTTGAGCTAAATCAAGATTCATTATCTGATAGAGTGTAATGAAAATAAATTCGATCCCACCTAACGAGATAAAAGTTTTAATTTGTTATTGTCATTGTATTTTTTTCAGAGTACATTTGAGAATATTTAAAAAAAAAAAACTCTTTTGGTACAATTAAAAATTAAAAAATATATTTGATAAAATAGCTTTTTAAAAAATTTAATTTTTAAAAAAATAAAAAACACTTCTAATTTTTTTTAATAGAAAAAACAACTATAATTAAAAGTTTACAAAACTTTTCAGAAAACTGCTTTAATTTTTACAAATTTAAAAATAAAATTATCCTTAATTATTTTATATAATATTAACTAATAATTTTTTATTTTAAATAAAATTAATATAATTAATATAATATATGTATTAATTATTTAATATTTATTTTTCATAATAATTATATATATAAATATTTATTGATAATGTATATAATTATTATTTATAAATAAAAAATATATAATAGTGATATTTGAAATTAAAATAATTATTATAAAAAGTATACATATTATTATTTTAGCTATAATGATAATAATATACACATACTTAAATTATTACTGATACAAAATTATTATTTTAATCAAATATATATAATTAAATTTATCTTATATATAATTAATTTGATCAAAAATATAATTTACCTATATAGTACAGTAGATTTTATCAAATAATAATATTTTTAATAGTAGCCTAGTTTGACAAATAGAATAAATAGTTTTTTAAAATGATGGTTTTTATATAACTATAAATACTGTATTTTTTGAAAAATTTAAAAAATGCCAACATAGCCTAATCTTAAAAAAAATTACAAATTTAATATTTAAATTAGTTATACACTTCATATTTGATACCAAAAATTTTAAGGGCAATTGCATACATGTTATCCTTCAAATTTATATTTACATATTAATTATTATTTAAAATTTATTTATGTTTGTTACTTACGAATTTTTAATATTAGAGCAGTAATAATTTATGATCAAATTATAACATTTTATGTATATTTTATTTATTTTTAATAAATATTAGTTTAAATATTATTTTTGTAATGCATAAGATTAAAAGAAATACTTTTGTCAATAAATTTTAAAGTAACACTAATAAGTAAATATAAATAGAGGCATATATATGTAAAAAAAATTAATTTTTTAAATATTAAGTTTTCACATAGATTTAAATCTAAAAATTTTAATAAGTAAATAATTTAATAATGCTTTATAAACTATAAAACTTGAGAATGCTATATATAAATAAAATTAATTTTAGTTGTATGGATGTAATTATCCTTTTGAAAATTAAAAACTAATTTTTAATGTATTTTTTATTTTAAGTCACCTCCCAAAAATGAATTTATGTGAAACAATAGTATTATCGAGATAAAATATTTACTTTTATTTATACAAAAATAATACCATAAATAAATTTTTAATTGACTTTAATTTTATCCAAGTGGCACAATTGCTTCATTGAAAGTCTCATTGGGTTTAAATTTTTTATTACTTACATTAAACTACAAAAATAGTATTGATGAAAATGTTCCTTCAATTATTTTGAAAGTAACATTATTTGAAGCATAAATTATAATTAAATTTGACACGCCTTCCACATGAATCTCATTTTTTAATTTTTTTTTTCACTAAGTGGCTTTCATAATTCCTATCAAATGTGACAGTTTAAAATAATTTTCCTACTACAAATCACTCATTTTTAAGCGAACAACTGCATAAAATGCTCAACAATAACAATAACCAAGCCTTTAATCCCACTAGGTGGGGTCGGCTACATGAATCCTTTGTTTCTATTGCGCTCTATCAGTTACCAAATTCTTATTTAAGTTTAAGTAACTAAGATCACTCCTCATAGTTTCTTGCCATGTCTTCTTTGGTCTCTCTCTTCCTCTTTGTACATGGACAAAATTCAATAACTCAATTTTTCTAACTGGAGCTTCAATTGGCCTACGATTTAGATGTCCAAACCATCTAAGCCGACTTTCTCTAAGTTTATCCTCAATTGGTGCAATAACAACTTTCTTTCGAATATACTCATTTCTCATTCTATCCTTTCGTGTATATCCACACATCCACCTTAACATCCTCATTTCTGCAATATTTATTTAATTTGTATGTTTTCTCTTTGCAGGCCAGCATTCAGCACCATATATCATCGTTGGTCTTACTCTAAATAGAAGAAAATAAAAAAAAAATCAAAGACAAGTATGTGGTCTAAATGATGGAATTTTATTTGATTACATCTAACCATATGTTTGGCACTCAATCGCAGCTAGTCACATGGACGATGGGCCCTACACAGTGAATATACGGCGGGTTAGAGCAGCTGAATTGAATAATCACTCAATGTACAATTGAACAAAAGTAAAATTTACATTTGTCATCATCAAAGAAGCCTTTTTTACAGGTGGTACTGCCTATTTTGAATGTGAAATTATAGGTAGCACCCCACTCTGGTCTATTTTAAATGTGAATTTACAGGCAACACCTACACTCCAACTTCTGTTTGAGGTATCATCTGTAAATATTAAACATAGGGGGTGTCATCTATAAAAAATTAACTTAGAGAGTCCTGCTTAAAAAAAAAATTCTTTGAAGGTGACAGATGTAAATTCTTTAGATGAAATCTACAACTGCAAATTCAAATAATACTATTTATCATGAAACTACTAAGAAAATTGTAAATTTTCATTATTTTTTATACTTTCCACGATCCATTTCTAGCTCACAAGAAAAAAAATGTCATAGTATTTGAACTTTATATTTTTTAATAATTTAAAATAATATAAGTACCGTATAAAATACTAAAAAACATTAAAGTCTCACTCAGGCCAAGCCAGGGCCCAATGTTCCTAACCAATATGATTTAGGGGTCATTTGGTTCAATGTTATCTTGACGTTATATTATATTATCTAGAAAAAGCAATTATTTAGTTTAATGACATCTATAAATAATTTTCTATAAGACTATAAAATTATTAATCAAAAAATAACATTTAGATGTCGTGACATCTAAATTTCATAACATAACATTAAGATAACAACGAACCCAATGCCCCCTTTAATATATTTAATAATTATTTCAAATCTTGTAGCATCACATTCATATTGGATAAAAAAAATTAAAATTTGGCCAATTATATCACATTAAAAATTGTGGTACATGTCTAAAATATTGAGGGCTTGAGTTAGCTTCGCAGGAGGCAGGACCATGCCAAGTAACCAATTGATATGTTTGTATGTCCGGCTAGGCCTGACCCAACTCGGGCTCGGTCCATTTTTTCATTAGAATTACAAAAAAATTTACAGAATTACCGTCAACTTATCTCGCATGAGACCGAGTTGATATACAAACGAAATCAGATTCTACAAATTTTATCATTTTTATGTGATCGATAAAATGCAGATTTTTATGATTTTTTTTATTAAAATTAAGAGATTTTTTTAAGGGTTAATTTCACCCAGGTCCCTGACTTTAAGGGTTATTATCACACAGGTCCACGTTTTTAAAAATATATCTTCTGGGTCCCTAGGTTTTCAAACATATCATCTGGGTCCATTTTTAATTTTTTTATTATTAAAAAATATAAAAATTACCATTATACCCTTACCCTACCCATCTCTCCACCAGATCCGACGGCCTCGCCGCCTCCGGCGGCCTCGCGCAGCCGCACGACACCGCCGGCGGCCTTGCGCTGCCGCACGACACCGTCGGCGGCCGCGCTGGACTGCCTGGCAGCCCGGCCGCCGGGGGAGTCGTGCGGCAGCGCAAGGCCGCCGGCAGTGTCGTGCGGCCGTGTGAGGCCGTCGGAGGCGGCGCGGCTTCCGGATGTGGTGGAGAAAGGGGGAGGGTAAGGGTATAATGGTAATTTTTATATTTTTTAATAATAAAAAAACTAAAAATGGACCCAGATGATAATTTTTGAAAACTTAGGGACCCAGAAGATATATTTTAAAAAACGTGGACCTGTGTGATAATAACCCTTAAAGTCAGAGACCTGGGTGAAATTAACCCTTTTTTTAATTATACAGATTTTCTAGTTGATACACAAACAAAATCAGATTTTGCGTATCTTCACATTAATATAATCGATAAAATCAAATTTTTATGTCTATTTTGTTAAATTTAAGGGATAATTACTTACATGCCACACCATTTCGCTTTATTTATGCATTACTCATCCATTCTTGGTTAATTACGCTATGCACACTCAAAATATTATAAAATCTTACATACACATACTTTTACTTGTTTTTATTATAATGAGCAATTATAATTTTCCAATAACCTAACTATAATTAGGTTACAAAAAATCTGAACCGTTCATCATATTATTTTAAGGATATTTAAATATATTTTGAGTGAAAATCTTAAAACTTTGATGTTTAGGTTGTGGTAAGGGAAGAAAACATCCGCGACGTGAATTAATTTTAGGACAGATCAGTGCTTTAGTGTGACATCAAGGAAGAAAAAAATATGTACTATTAAGGATAAAAATGTAATTTTAATGATTTACTAACGCAATATTTTTTTTTCAAATAGATTTTGACTAAATTTTAACTTAAATATCTGTATGTAAGATTTTATAATATTTTGAGTGTGCATAGAGTAATTAACTAAGAATGGATGGGTAACACATAAATAAAGTGAAATAATATGACATGCAGATAATTAACCCTAAAATTAAAAGAGATTTTTAGTTATGCAGATTTTAAAATTATCAAATTGCATATATCGCTCAAATCTTAACTTATTATATATGCACCACATTTTAAATTTATAACTAGAATTTATATTACAATAAAATATTATTCATAAATAGAAATTTATATTACCCCCAAACAAAATATTACTTACATGTGTTCACATTTAATTGTAAATATTTTTTGTTTGATCACATAATCATTTTTTTCTATGGATATACTTTCATTCTTGAGGGCGTTTATAGAAAATATATTGTTATATATGAATAATTAAAAGAAAGTTATTTTATTAAAATAAATATTAAAATATGAAACAGAATTAAATTTAATATTGAATTTTTTTAAATATTTTTTATATTAAGATTTATGTAGAATTAAAATTGATTTTTTATATTAAATTTTATTTTATGTGTGAAATAAATATTTAAAAATAAATGGGCTCAGTTATTTTGAGTTGAATATGGGCTACATCCATTGGCCCATTAGGCTGGACATTTTAAATCCCTGTATAAGCCCGCAAGGGTTTGATTCATTATTAGTGTTATATCATTTAATTTAGAAGTTTTGATAGCTAAATATCTAACTTTTAATTAATAATTGTATAATTTTACAAAAAATTATTTATAAATATTATTAAACTAAATAATTATTTTTTAAATAATATTACATAATACTAAAATAATATTAAATCAAACACCCTTTAAATAATTTTCTATAAAATAAAATAAAATAATGTGCAAGTAAAAGTATGTGAAAAGTTCATTTGTATAATAATCGTCATCTGGTGTATTCATATACTTTAATATTAAATTTTATAAATAAGATTAAAGGTACATTTAATTTAAAACAATCTAGATATTTATATTATTTTTAAATTATTAATTATATAATTTAATATTACTATATTAATAAAATAAAATTTGAATATTAATTCAACTTTTCTTTTTCTATTATAAGTAGATTGACATCTTAATGGTAATCATATAATTTCTAAATTATTATTTAAATGTATTATTTGATTAAATAATTACTTTATCTAAGTAATATAATATTATAATAACATTAAATGAAACGTAACATATATAAGACAGTGCATGAATGAATTATGGAATATCCTTGGAAATAAATCCATGTAAATAATGCATGATATTTATGTATGTGGGTAAATTACATTCTAGATCATATAGATGTCGCTCAGTTACAATGTAGTCCAACCATTGTTTATTTCTTTCTAGTTTCTACTAACACACCCTTCTAAACCATAGTCCCAAGCCCATTAAAAGACTTTCCCCTTTTTGTCCTTCGGCTAGGGTTGTTAGAGAGTCGAGTTTGAATGAGTTGGCCGTAATTCGAATTTAAACTTTTCGAGTTTACTTGAGTTAGATAAAATTACTTTGAGTTTAAGTTGATTATCGAGTTAAATTGAGCCAGTTGATATGCTTTTTTCTTGCTCGGCCTGGCGGATCTCGAATCGAGCTTGTCGTATGAATTTGATCTGAATATATCTATAGGATAGTTTTAACTCATTTATATGTTAGTCCCGGCCCGATTTGACCCGGACCAGGGTCAATCTATAGTAGCCAGACTCAAAGATGTACCTAGATATAATTTATCCTATGTTTAATTAACTAGAGGCTAATCTAATCATAACTTCATGAGAAATGAGGGTACCTTTCAGCTGCTAATCCACCAATAGATGGCTTAAATTGTAAGTTTTGATAATGATTATCTAGTTGACTTTTATGTATATTTAAATAATCAACTAGGGGCCGTAATTTTATGCAAAAATAATTTTTTTTTAATATTTATTTGTATTTTACTCGATTGAAAATTTATTTAATTTCCCTCTGGCTCGTTCACATGCACATAAATTGTAGTTAATTGCCAACTATATGTTATGAATCTAAAACTTTATCTTTGTCACTCGACTTCAAGCATAGTTTTTTTTTTTTTTTTTAAAGAAAAATTTTCTTAGTCGGGGATTGAGAGCTCTTCCGCCCTTATTGTCTGGCATTCCTCTTGACGCCAAGAGAGAGGTGGGACTTAAAAGTATAAACTTTACTTCTTGTTCATTATATTTTTAATATAATTAAGTTCGAGAATGTTATATTTAATTGCTATTTATAATAACACATATATTATTTATCATAAAAATCGCACGTCTCGTTCTCATAGTAAATGGTTTAGCTCTACAATTAACAAGTTCAGTTAATAGATCAACTGTACAAGTATAACTACTTAGGAATTGAAGTTGTAATTTACTTATCACGAACCTCTTTGGTACTCGTAATCGGCATCCTTTATTCCTGCCCTATGAGTACGAGTTCTCCTTCCACTCGCATAAGTAATAGGTGCCTTCTTTGGGTAGAAAATAACAAAACAAATAAGCGCGTTTCTAGGAAAAACCGGCTGAACGGAAAAACCACGGCGCCTTTCTGGGAGGCTTCAAAGGTTTTCACTAATGTAAGTTTGTTTGAGATCACAATAATGAGAGAGAAGAGATTGAGGACTTGAGGGGAAGAAAAAAGTCCCCTTTCCTCCTTATAATGAGGTTATTATACCCTGATCTAATTTGTGGGATCATTTCAATGGAATGAGCTTCACCTATGGTGTAGAGCCAATGATGTCTGCTAGGTTGGCAGGTCACGGTCCTGACTGTATAAATAGTACGGCTCCGGAGGGAGAGGCCATACCTTTTAAATGCGGTATGGAGCCCTGTACTTCACGCTGTCTGCGGGCAGTTCAGCACGATCCCTTCGATATGGACTTTTCAGCAACAGCTTTTCGCCACGGGATCTTCCTTGCTCGCCGCCAGGTGTCTGTGACGCTAATGTATTAAAGAAAGATTTTGTAATTTGCCTTCAGTAAACTTCTTATCCTGTTCCAATTGAGTTTTTTACTTAAATTGATCGATCAAAATAAGTGAATTTTTCTAAATTATTTTATATAAATTATCGTAGTTATTATTTTCCTCTTTTTTTCTTCCTATAAATTAACTCTTGCAGGACCCTCCCTTCAACCCAATTTTCTTCCTATAAATTAACGCACGCACGCACGCACGGAGGCCGCTTAAATGTATTATTATCCATGAATTAAAAAAAATAATAAAAAATAAAATCTTGATCTACTGAACTTATTTATTTTTATTAATATATTTCAGCTGATTATTAATTTAATATCAAACTATCAATAAAGTATCCCCTTCTTCTTTATGGCTACGTACGCATGGTGCGCGCCTCATCAGCTTGCGTTTTATAATATATACCCATGGCGTAAACATAGTACGTACAAAATAAAATGGAATACAATATCGGAATTAGCTCACCTGAACTTTAGCTTAATTTTTTTTATTTATTTCTAATTATCATAATTATAAGAACTCTTTATATTATCATGAAAATATTTTTTTTTATTATTATGTATATATAAATCTCACTGTTTAACATGATAGAGTAAATTTTAAATCGAATAAAATTCCAAACATTATTGCTACTTAAAAATTTAATTTATGCCGTCCACTTTAACTCGTATCCCCTCATTATTAACTATAAATTAATTAATTAAACGATTTAGCAGTTGAATAGCTGCGAAAATATCACTATTCAACTCAAATTCATTCACATGTCATAAATCAGACCATAAAAGGGCATATTCTCTTAAAATTGATCGATATATTGATAAATAAATGTATAATTATAGGTATTACTTTAAAACGCAATCAAATATCCCTAATAGATCGTCAAATTTTATTTTTCGACTGAAATACATCAATATAGCAAATATTAGGTGTGTAATCAGAAAATTATGTTAAAAAAATTTCATATAGACAAAATTAAATTCAAATTGCATATATTCTCTGCAAATATAATAAAAACTAATTGAATACTCACGCAATTACTTGTATTCAGTTAAAATAACTTATTATGCAATGAATCGAATTCTAAATGCTTGTACTCCACTTGAATTCAACGTAATGCATTTTTTAGGGATGAAAATATTTTATTTCTAAAGAAATCAAATTAATTTCGAAACGATCATCATGAATTATTGTTTAGTCAATAAATATTATCGATATAATTAGTCTTATCAGCTTGAGCTAAGCCAATGCAATTTACCTAATCCATCAATTGATTAAACTTCCATGCCACGTGGACGAGTGGATAATTATTTATTTATTTATTTATTATATAGATTTATTACTTATGATGCAAACTCTAAAGAAATCCTTATGTATGCTTGATGTAATTTAGATTATTATTTAAATGTGATTCAACTCTCTCAAAATATGTAGCTAGTGATTGATATAAGATTTATTCACATACATTTGTGTTGATTTTCTCATAATTAATGAGGAAATTACCATTGGGCTTTATAAATTAAACAAATATTCCACATAGATCATGAAATTAATTGAAGCTATAAATTATTTTCTAAAAATATATCATCACTTTTTTCATTTTCTCAAATTACGTAAAATAATTTATTTATTTTTACACAGTAGATTCTACGTCTTAGTAAGGGGGCGCTTGGTTCGCTGTTATCTTGATGTTATGTTACGCAATTTAGATGTCATCTTCTGACTGATAATTTTATAATCTAATTGAAGATTATTTAAAGATGTTATTAAACCAAACAATTGCTTTCTCTAGATAACATAACATAACATAATATCAAAATAATATTGAACCAAACGCCTCCCTAAAGCACATCTCAGATCATAAGTGTTACGCTTCTCTTCGATTTTTAAAGTCGATCTCTATTTACTCAAAAATGTAAGCTAGGTTTTGAGTTTATGAACATTTCTAAAATTAAGCGCAATTATGAAAGCATTTTCTCTTATAACAAAGGTATTAAAGCATTTTCCCGTATGGATTTACCGATTTTACCATAGTTAAGTGTTGCGATTTTTCTCTATTATTCTTAAGTTTTTGAATACGGCATCTCGTCTTTTTTTTTTTTTTAAAAAACTCACATCTTTTCACCTTTTTGACCTGCAATTTTCACTCATTCTCATTTGATAAGTTTCATTGGCAATCGACAAGTTGATATAAGAAAATATAAAAGTACAAATTGATAATAGTTTGATTTATATTTTAAATATTTAATTTTTAGTGTGATCTATTAATGATTGAAGCAGTTTTTTATTTTAATTTTTTCATGTATTATTTTTGTTTTTATGTATTTTTAAATTTCACAAAAAATGCTGTAATTTTTATATATGACATAATTATGGTGCCACACGACTGAACATTGATTTAATATAATTATGAACAGATCACTGAACTGGTTTGAATTCTAATCATGTGCTGAAAAACTTTTCAGTTTTATTTATTTATTGCAGTTAATCGATTTTAATTGGTATCACCATTTTTTTTTTAATTTAAGTTAATTGTTAAAATTTAACATCTTATAAACCACACATACTTCATCTTAAAATTTAGTGTGAAATATAACATATTATTGACGTAGGATGTAGGGGATCCCAAGGAACACCAAAAAAGAGAGAAGTTCTGAGAGATGACGGCGCGCAGAGAGGTAAGTCTGTTAGTGGAGGTTTAAGAGAGAGAGAGTTCAGGGCATCCAGAAGAACACAACAATTTAAGGTGGTTCAGAGAGGAAATCCCCTACGTCTACCGAGCGATCAACGAAGAAGTTTCGCTAATGGAAAAAGGTAGCCGTGAAGGCTAATACAAAGAGCTTACAAGAGAAAGAGAGAGAAAAAAAAGAGAAAGAGAAAGCTTTTCTTGTTCTCAAGCTCCTGCTTTATAAGAGGTGATAGAGTAGGGATTCTGCTCTTCCTGGGGCGAGTTCTCCCTCCTCTTTTGAAACCTGTTCCTTGATATTTGTAGGCAGCGGATGGTGCAGCTTTATCCTGATTTTTCGGGGGAAAGGAGATGAACAAGCTCTGAGCTCGCGCCGCTTGTCAGCTGCCGGAGGGACCAAAAGCCGCAAAAGGAGGATGTCAATTTTTAATATTGGTACTGCTTCTGAGGATCCGTAACAACTAGAGCATGCGGGCCCTTGATTTGCATGACTAACCCTGTTTGGCGCGAGGACCAAATTAGGACCAAAGTGATACTAATTTAAAAAACAACAACAATAATAATAAATAAAATTTTTTAATCATTCTACACAAATATAATATAAAATTTTACTTCACATACTCAATAATTTTTAATAAAAATATATACTTTATTTCACATCCTAGACCAAAATATTCGAATCGAGTATTTTAGTCTAGGATGTAAAATAAAATTAATTTTTTTATTGAAAATTATTGAGTATGTGAAGTAAAATAATGTTCTTTTTATATTAGAATTTGTGTAGAATGATTAAAATTTTTTATTTATTATTATTATTGTTATTTTTTAAATTAGTATCATTTTAGTCCTGATTTGGTCATGATTTAGTCCTCGCGCCAAACAGGGCCTTAGGAAGCATGCTGCTTTGGAAATGGTACTGCCATTTGGAAACGGTACGGCCAGAGCACGCTGACAGTGATAGGTATAGCTGAGAAACATCGTGTCCGATGTGGTTGGGAGAGCTGTTTGAACAAGGGTCATGCAAGATGTTTGAAAGGCTCCAAACCTTATTCACGAGATTTGGGAGGCTCCAAACCTCATGCACGAGGTTTGGGAGGCTCCAAACCTCATGCACGAGGTTTGGGAGGCTCCAAACAGCTTCAAAAGTTAATGCAGGATGTTTCAAGATGAAGGAGCGCCACGTGTATGACTGTGATGCAGCGCTGGAGCCACATGTTAACACTTATATATATATAACTGTTATTAAAATTAATTAAATTATTATCAAAAAGGGTGAAAATTAAATGAACATACTAAAATAGAAGAAATAATTCTTGAAGAACTCAAAATAAAGGTATAAATCTATACTCATTCCATCCAAATTCAAAAGTCATTTTCATCTTGAATTTGTCAACTGATTTTATCAATTTCACGAAATTTTATTATTTTAATCGACATATTTTTGTTTTGTCAATAAGACCATTACATAAAAGAAAATAACACAATAAGACAAAAAAACACTGATCTATATATTTAGGCCCTTCTTGCAATTTGGTTCATTTGTATTTCTATAAAAAAAAAATAAGTAAATTTCTTGTATTTTAATTCTGTCAATTATTGAATGTAAGTTTTTTTAATTCCAAAATAGAAAATTTTGTGATAAAATTTCTTCGGGGATGGAATTAACTTTTTCAGATGTAATTTTTGTTGTAAATAACATCGAAATGCTCTATAGCATCAAAACTAATTTAAGTTTGTGGCCAAATAGTGATGAAGATCAAAATATAAGGACTGAATCAAAATTTCTTTCTAAAAAAATATTTGCAGAATTTGAGATGACGTTCAAATCTAATGTGAGAAGGATTGTATTACATCAAGATGATACAAGGGATAAAATAAAGAAGCAAAATAGTGCAATGCTCTCTATTTTTTCTATATATTCCTTTTAATGAGGACCTCATAATAATATTTTTGCATTATGATCCTCTTATTTTGTAACAATTTTGTTTATGTACAATAGTTGGAGTCCAGGCTTGTTGGGCATGAGGTTTTCTTGCGTACAATAATTGTGTAGAATGATAAATAAAATTAATTAATGTATTAAAAATTATAAAATTAAATAATTTTAAAAATTTTAAAAAAATTGAGCTATATGTATGACTACTACTACAACAACAACAATCAAGCTTTAATCCCAGTAGATGGGGTCGGCTACATGAATCCTTTGTTTCCATTGCGTTCTATCAGTTACCAAATTCTTATCTAAGTTTAAGTAACTAAGATCACTCCTTATAGTTTCATGTCATGTCTTTTTTAGTCTCCCTTTTCCTCTTTGTACGTGGGCAAAATCCAATAACTCAATTTTTCTAACTGGAGCTTCAATCGGCCTACGATTTAGATGTCCAAATCATCTAAGCCGACTTTCTCTAAGTTTATCCTCAATTGGTGCAACACCAACTTTCTTTTGGATATACTCATTTCTCATTCTATCTTTCGTATATATCCACACATCGATTTTAATATCCTCATTTCTGCAATATTTATTTTGTTTGTATGTTTACTCTTTGCAGGCCAGCATCCAGTACCATATATTATCGCTGGTCTTACTACAATTTTATAAAATTTATCATTGATTTTGGATGAGATTTTTCTATCGCACAACACACAAGAAGCATTTCTCCATGACTAAAAAGTTAGAATTTGTCATATTTTTAATTTATGTGAACGCGGGGAAATTAATAATGGCCCTTTTGCATTATGGTCCTATTTAATTTGTAATGATTTAATTAATAGGAATAGTTGGGGTCCTTGGAATTAATATTAAATTTATAATTTGAATCACTCACCACATGTAGTCATCATTAGAACGTTAATTGTGAGATTATGCCTAAAAGTTTTAAGATAAGTTACGGTTATGTTTATCTTGTTTATTTATTTATAAATATTTCAATCTTAGTGTGTAGTTAGTATATTCTTCATAATCATTAATTCCATTAAAAAATATATAATTTTATCCTCAGAGGAATTTTTGGGAACTTTTTTTTTTAATTACACAAAAATTGTCATTAAAATAAACTCAGAAGAGCACTATTCATCCTTATCTTCCTAAACTTTTCAAAAATATTTAAAAATAATACAATAAATAGGGTGATAAAAAAAAAGGAAAAGATTTTCTAAAATACTTAATATATCCTCACAATTTATTTATTATGCAATAATAAAAAGAAAAATTTAAATATTTACGAAATGCACCTACTAAGTCAATAATTTATAGACGACATCTGTATCTTAAATGTAATTTATAGGTAGCAACCTCACTCTAATTTTTATTTCTTATTATTTTAATCCAATTAAAGTAAACATATGTAACTAAGATTAATCTAATTCATTTTAAGAAGATTTAATAGAAAAAAATAAAAATCTTAAAAATAAATAAATAAAATTAAAAATAGAGATAAAAAATATAAATGATGAAATTCATTTAAGAGTTACATTATAATCAACTATTAAATTGTAATCTAGATATTAAATAAACGGATGGGTATAATTGTGAGTTAAAATATAGGAGAATTATTTATAAATTTATATTTAAAATAGAGAATATTGAATGTAAATATTTAATTTTGAGCGTGATGTTTCTAAAAATTTTGTTTTTTTAAAAAATTAAAAATTGAAGCAAAAAATGCCCAAATTTATTATGATATCGTTGATAGAAAAATTATTATGACGTAATTAAGAAGTCATCATTTTTCAAATAAAGAAAGTATTATTATAAAAAACAGTGTGCTAAAGAATGAATGCTCAAAATGCACACGGTCTCTGTTTAGCAACTGGTTAAAAATAATAATTTATTTTGATCATTATTAAAATTTTAATTTATTTTAAAAAAATCTTTAAAATTTATTTATATGTCATCCTACACAAATTTTAACATTAAACAATCATTTTATTTCACATCCAACATAATTTTTAGGGTAAATTTCACCCAGGTCCCTGAGTTTAAGGGTTAATCCTATCATTCGGGTCCCTAAATTTTCAAAAAATATCATCTGGCTCCTTTTTATTTTTTTATTATTAAAAAATATACAAAATTACCATTATACCCTTACCCTCCCTCTCTCCTTCAGATCCGGCGGGGCAGCCCGCCGCCCCGCGCCGCCTCCGGCGGCCACGCTGCGCCGCTTGGGAGCGCGGCTGCCGGACTGCCGGATCTGAAGGAGAGAGGGAGGGTAAGGGTATAATGGTAATTTTGTATATTTTTAATAAGAAAAAAATAAAAAAAGGACCCAGTTGATATTTTTTGAAAACCTAGGGACCCAAATGATAGGATTTTCAAAACGTGGACCTGTGTGATAATAACCCTTAAACTCAGGGACCTGGGTGAAATTTACCCTAATTTTTAATATACTAGCTCACTTTATTTCATATCATACATATTTTTCTAAAATTTTTTCAAATCATCTGTTTTTCTTCCAAACAAACAGATCGAGATTAATTATGTGAAAATTCCTTCTAATGTAGGGGAAAAAACGAGAGAGAATGCAAAATTGACGAAATACATAAATAAATTTACAGATGAACCAAGAGATTATTATTACAATGTGCATCTCAAAAAAAAAGTGTCGTTTGGAAGAAAAAAATGATATTTATGAAAGAACTAAGAATTAGGGCGGATCGAATGCTTGTGAAAGTAATGGAAAAGACGGAATTCAACCAATCGAGTTAAACTCATATTACTTTGTTATGGTAAGTATTAATGTGTGGGAAAAGGTGTCGGATAAACTTGGTGACATCTCATAATTTAAATACAGATGTATTATTTATTTTTATGACATTTTTGAAAAAAATATGTATAATATGAAATAAAAAGAGTTAATAATATTAAAAAGAGTAAATTACACAGGGATCCATGAGGTTAGAATAGCGTTGCAAATATGTCTCATATTTTGAAAAGCCTAGATTTGGGTCCTCGAGTTTGTGTTTGTGCTACTGTTTGATCCCACATTTGAAATTTGCTGACTTTTTACTATTTTACTTTCAAATTTTTTACTTATTATTCACATTATTCTAAAGCATTTCGAGAGAATTATAAGGGCATTTTGGTTCATATAAATATAACTAATAGTCAAATTTAATCGTTACTGTCTAACTGAACCATCCAAAAAAGCGATATTTAAATTAAGGGACCAAATGAAAGTGCAAATACAAACTCATGACTCAAATTTAGGCTTTACAAAATGTGAGACCTATTTGCAACACTATTTAACTTCAGGAGGTCCTGTGCAATTTATCCTTTTAAAAATTATATTAGATTTGAAATAAATTGATCATTTAATATTAAATTTATTTATTTTTTATATAAAATAAATTTGTTTGCTGTGATAATTTAAATTATTGCTAAAATTTTTGTTTATCAAAATGGAGCTTAAGTGCCTCGAATGAATAGTAAATTTAGCATTTCATTAAATATTAACTTGAACTGGTTATAATAAATTGAATTTTATTTTTTTCTGCATAATATTTAATTAAATAAAAATTAAAATTCTTAACGTAATCGTGCGTATTAAAATATTTTCAAATTAAAGAATTAAGGTAGAAGAGACAAAAATCTGACTCGATGTCACCCAACCAAATTGATCAAGGCCTCGGGTCGGGTCGGGTCGGGTCGGGTCCGCACTGATGCGCACGCACGAGCCTGCGCTGGGTGACGGGGCGCGCCTGGCCCGTAGCTGATCCCAACGCACTAACGAGCACGCGCAGGCGCACGCGCACGCGCTCGTATTTGTATAATACCCGACCCGATTCACACGCGCGGCGCAGTCCATCACTTGCTTTGCTGCTTAATACTCTCTACATTTTTATATTATTTCGCATGCTCATTTAAAAATAATTTGATTTCATTTTTTTAAAATGCATTTTTTAGAAAATTAATTTAAAAATAATATTGAGTAAAAATATAAAATTGAAGTCGATTCATAATATTATCAATTTTTTTTTGAAAAAAAAAACATTGTTATAATATTATATTAAAGAGGGTGCAAAGAGGTGCTCAACTAACATTTCAAATGAAAATGATATAAAAAACTAATAAAGAGAGACATACTCTTCTTCTATCAAAAATTAATTAGTGCAGTATGACGTATTAAAAAATTAGTTTCACTATTTATATTATGTTATATATATATATGCAGTCTTATAAAAAGAGAATGAAAGTAAAATATTTATAATCTGTTTAATAACAAGATATTTTAATTTATGTGTTATATATTAATCTCCATTTGTGATATCAATAGCGATCTTCCTACTTAGTCGATCTTCCACCGTCTTCCAAAGGTGTCACTAATACTCTCATCTAGTTGTAGTAGAGTTTACTAGATCATTTTTAAAAGACACCATAAAACATCGTTTGGTTCGAACTTTTTTTTATATAAAAAAAATTATTTTTTAAATTTAATGAAAGAAAAATTTATTTTAGGGATAATTATCTACATGCTACATAATTTAGTTTTATCTATGTCTTACCCATCTATTCTTAGTTAATTACGTTATGCACACTTAAAATATTATAAAATCTTACGTACACACATTTTAACTTATTTTTATTATAATGAGTAATTATAAATTTTCAATAATTAAATTATAAAAAAATTAAGCCATTCATCATATTATTTTAAGGATATTTAATAATATTTTGAGTGAAAATCCTAAAACCTTAATGTTTAGGTGGCGGCAAAGGAAGGAAACATCCGCGATGTGAATTAAATTTAGGACAAATCAGTGCTTTAGTGTGGTATTGAGGAAGAGAAAAATATATACCATTAAAAGTAAAAATATAATTTTAATGATTTACTAACAGAATATTTTTTTTCAAATAGATTTTGATTAAGTTTTAACTCAACTATGTGTATGTAAGATTTTGTAATGTTTTGAGTGTGCATAGCGTAATTAACTAAGAATAGATGGGTAAGGCATAAATAAAATTAAATTGTGTGGCATATAGATAATTATCATTTTATTTTAATATTAAAAAATATGTAAAATTTAAAATACTTTCAATTCTTATTCGTATTTATGTTGGATATGAAATAAAGTTTATTTTAATAGTTGAAATTTGGGTTGGGCAGAAAAATTGCCTCGAACTAAACGAGGCATAATACTATTAAAGCTTTTTATCACATTTTTTAAGGGAGAAACTATAAAATATTGAATTATTAATTTAAGAGATGATTTTATATAAATAATTTTTTAGAATATATACAATTGTAATAGAAGACTCCCTCAAGAAGAAAAATTCTAAATGAAATAAAATATTGATAATCTTAGTGAAATGTAGGCATAAAGATAGGTCTCTGATTGAGCTTTATATTAGATTAATCTAGTTTACAAAACCATTATATATATACAAAAGATTAATAAAAAAAATCATATATTCGAAATTATCATGATTCAATTTATTATAAATATACAAATTATTGGATTTTAGTTCAAGGGGATTCCAATGAGTAAAATAAAATCAGATGTTCTTGTATGATGGAGGTAATTTATCTCATATAGATAAATCTTGCAAATATAAAAGCACGAATATTCTTCTTCTTTTATGATTTAATATTCCATCAAGATTCTACTACATTCAACTTAAATTTATTAAACCAAATCTATGCATTCAATTTATGACTAGTTTGTCGCAATTCGAGCTGGTTGTTTTTTTTTATTTGGCTCGTTTAAATTCAACTTGAACTAAAACTTGTTCAGTACCTACAACAACAATCAAGCCTTAATCTCACTAGGTGGGGTCGGCTACATGAATCTTTTGTTTTCATTGCGCTCTATCAGTTACCAAATTCTTATCTAAGTCTAAGTAACTAAGATCATTTCTTATAGTTTCTTGCCATATCTTCTTTGGTCTCCCTCTTCCTCTTTGTACATGGGCAAAATCCAATAACTCAATTTTTCTAACTGGAGCTTCAATCCGCCTACGATTTAGATGTCCAAATCATCTAAGCTGACTTTCTCTAAGTTTATCCTCAGTTGGTGCAACACCAACTTTCTTTTAGATATACTTATTTCTCATTCTGTCCTTTCGTGTATATCGACACATCCACCTTAACATCCTCATTTCTGCAAAATTTATTTTATTTATATGTTTCCTCTTTGCAAGCCAGCATTCAACACCATATATCATCCCTGGTCTTAGTACAGTTTTATAAAATTTATCCTTGATTCTGGATGAAATTTTTTTATCGCACAACACACCAGAAGCATTTTTCCATTTTACCCATCCTGCTAATAACGTCATTATCTATTTCGTCATCATTTTGTTTATTGTAAGTTTTATGTTGAAAAAAATTTAATGAATTTGATTGTAAGTACTTTAATATCATATTGTTAAATTTAAAAAATTTAAAATAAAATAAAACTACATATACACGATATAAATCTAATAATTAATATTAGAAATTATTAATTCTCGCTATTAACAGGTTACGAACAAGTCAACTCATCATGATCCAAACTTGTATAAGATTAAATTTATATTCAGTTAAGTCGGCCAGGGTTCAAGTCAAGTTAATATACATGCATAATTTTTTTGGAATACTTAGCTTTATGTCGAAGTACTTGTGGTAAAAATTAAGATAAAAATAAATATATAACTTAAAATAAGAAAATTACAATAGGTCTCTATAGTTTCTTTATAATTATATTTTGCTTTATAATTTTTGAAATATTGTAATTAAATTCTAACATTTTTTTGAAATTATTTACTTAAATCATTAGAATTTAAAATAAGAATTCAAAACAAAATAAGGACCTAATAGGTCAAAAAAATATTAGAAAATATAATTAGAGATAAACTTTAGGGATCTATTAGTAATTTACTTGATGAAATATAATATATTATATTTCATGAAGCATAAAGTTTAAATTGGTTATTAAGTTTTTTTTTTTTTTTTAAATGTTGAAATTAAAAGTTAATTTATTTATAATTCAAAAATATGCGAATCTCTTTGAACTTGACTGGACGCTGGCCTACTAGAATGTCCGATAAAAGGGCATCGCATGCTGCGTGGGTGGAGTTCGGAAGGAAGAGAGAGACGGAGAGAGAGACGGAGAGAGAGCAGAGAGCAGAGAGAAGTGGTCGGAAGGAGCGTAAGAGAACGACGAGCGAGGGTAAGAAAATCTGCAGTGAGACGCCCGACATCATCGCAGCCGCACCGTCAGTGGATGGGATTTTCATCAAACTCGCCGGCGAGCATTTCAGGCGAAGAGCTCGCGCTCAGGCGGCGGCCGTTCCGGCTGGATGGCGGATCCTGTATGAGATCTATATGCCCTCGTGGCATCGGAATCTCCCGCGGTCTGCAGCTCCCGACCCTCCGCGGCGGAATCGAAGCGGCCACGTCTCCGGCGGCCGTCCTCCGCCACCGCGGAAGGGGGAAGAGGGATGGGGTCGTCGTGATCATGGGCGCAACAGGAACTGGAAAGTCGAAGCTCTCCATCGAAGTTGCCACCAGGATTCCGGGGGAGGTGGTGAACGCCGACAAGATTCAGGTGTACAGAGGCCTTGACATCACCACCAACAAGATGCCCCTTCCCGACCGGCGGGAAGTGCCGCACCATCTGCTCGGGAAGATCGACCCCGCAGCGGGCGAGCTGTCGCCGGCGGCGTTCCGCTCGCTGGCATGGTCGGCGATGTCGGGGATAGCCGCGCGTGGGAGGCTCCCGGTGGTCACCGGAGGTTCCAACTCATTCATCCACGCTATGTTGGTCGATCGGTACGACCCAGGGGAGGACCCATTCGCCGCAGCTCCTTCGTCCGCGGCGCGCCGGCTGCGATGCCCGTGCTGCCTGCTGTGGGTGGACGTCGAGAAGGCGGTGCTGGCGGAGCATTTGGACCGGCGGGTGGACGAGATGTTGGGCATGGGGATGCTGGAGGAGCTGGAGCGATACTTCGCCTGCGAAAGCCCGGATGAAGCGGAGCGGCACAGAGGACTGGGGAAAGCGATCGGGGTGCCGGAGTTCCGGGGGTATTTCCGGAGAAGGACGCCGGCTGCATTCAAGGAGGCGGTGGCTGCGATCAAGGACAACACTCGGCGCTTGGCGGAGGAGCAGGTGAGGAAGATCGAGCGGCTGGCGCAGATGGGGTGGCCCGTGAATCGGCTTGACGCCACTGCAGCGATCTCCGGCGGACGCCACTCTGCGGCGGCCGCTTGGCAGCGGGACGTGGTGGGTCCCTGCCTCTGCGCGGTCGAGCGGTTCGTTGAGGAGGTCGAACCGGCGCGTCAGCAGCACCTGCCCGCCCTTAATTAATCGCCAATATTCCTCTCTCTCTCTCTCTCTCTCTAGAATTGAAGTGAAAAGGCGACCATCGATATAATTAATGAAAAGCTTCAATTCGGCATTTCTTCGAATAGAGAGAGAAAGGATTGAAGAGAGGGAAAAGCAGAGCAGCCGGCGGCCGATTTTGGAGCATTCACTGTACGGCACAGCCGGGTGGTCCGGTCATGCGTCATGCCACAGAGTAGTCTCTGTAGAGAGAGAAAGGTGCGGACGTTGTGGGAATAATCGTTTTTCGTGGGGGTACTTCGGTCATTGTAAGTTGTTTCACAACCTTTCTCTTCTTCTGCGGAGCCACCTGTCGACACCGCCGCTATGCCACAGACTCTGTAGGGTCCTTTTATTAATAAATTCCTTTTACATTTTCTGACTATATATATATATATATATATTTATATAAAAATAATAATAAACAATTATTTACTTAATTTTCATTTTATTAAGGTTAATAATAATTGGGTGGGAAGGAGAGAATGGCTTCGTGGAGGAAAGCTATAGCTAAATCATGTTTAGTGTGTGGAGGAAAGCCAAGCTGGCAAATGGAAGACGCACACCGAACGTGTGTAGAGGAGCTTGGTCTATTGAAAAAATTATCT
The DNA here is from genome assembly GCA_002786265.1 of Apostasia shenzhenica. NCBI lineage: Eukaryota > Viridiplantae > Streptophyta > Magnoliopsida > Asparagales > Orchidaceae > Apostasia > Apostasia shenzhenica. The sequence goes on from KZ451895.1 coordinate 877,291, forward strand.
ATGTATATATCTAGAATTATTGTCAATGTTAAAATTGCTCGATTAAATTTGCATTTGTGTCGGGTTTATTTTTAAGTTTTATTCGAGATAAACTTCCTACTAGTGATGCTCCTTCGTTCTTTTAAAAAAAAATTTTTTTTGATAGAAAAACTCTTTTCTGCTAGCAAAGAAAGAGCTGGCATAAAAAATATATGATAATAGATTCGAATCGTATTACTGTAATTTTCAAATGATGCGGAGGGAGTTGTAGTTTTTTGAATTAGTAAAAATTATTTTATCACATGCTCATAGATATATATATATATATATATATTAATTTTAAAAAAATAATTTATATATTTTGTTTTAGGAAAATTAAAATTCTGTCAATTAAAGAAAAAAATATTATATGCGGAAAGAGTTCAAATGTATGTGCAAAATAACTTACTGTTTTGACTTCTACTGAGTTCGAAATTACAAATACTTTACATACCACAATGCATATATAACAGAATATATACGAAATGCTAAAATCTCATGATTAAGAGAGGATGGCTCATCTATAGTTGGTGATGCTCAAAACACTTTGTTGGGTTCGTCTAAGTTTTGATATTACACTCAGGTCTCTGAGTTTAAGGCTTAATAACGCACAGATTCACGTTTTTAAAATTATTTTTTTTTAAATTACCATTATACTCCACTCTCTCTCTCTCTCCTCGCCCCTCTCTCTCTCCTGTCCATCCCTGCGTGCGCGAGGGAAGGCCGCAATGTTGGCGGGTCGCACGCCCCGCGCAAGGCCGCAGGCACGGCCGCGGCCGGCAGCCCTAGTGCGCGCGAGGGATGGTCGTGCCCGTCGGCGGGTTGCAAGCCCCTCATGAGGCCGCGGTCGTGCAGATCACACGCCCTGCGCGAAGCCGCGGCCACAGTTGCGTGCGGGTTGCCCTCGCGCTCGCGAGGGACGACTGCAACCGTCGGCGAGTTGCACACCCCGCGCGAGGCCGCCGTCCCTTGTGCGTGCGAGGGCTGCCGGCAGCGGCCTCGCGCAGGGCGTGCGACCTGCCGATGGCCTTGGCCGTCCCTCGCGCACGCAAGGGCTGGCGGCAATAGTCGTGCCTGCTGCCTCGCACGGGGCGTGTGACACGCCGACCCCGTGGCTTTCCCTCGTGTGCGCAGGGATCGGTAGGAGAGAGAGAAGTATAATGGTAATTTTAAAAAAATTTAATAATAAAAAAGGATCATTTGGTAATTTATTAAAAACTCAAAGACTCCAATAATATAATTTTAAAAACGTAGACTTGTGGATTATTAAGCCTTAAAATCAAAGACCTGGGTGTAATTATCCCAAATTATAATCAACTCGAACTGTATAAACATACATATTTAGAATTTTTTAAAATATAATTAAAATATTTTTATATATAAATATGGTATAGTATTTTACAAAAAAAAATTATATTAAAAATATATACATAAAAATTAAAAGTAAATTTATAATATTATATTTTAATATATTTACTATGAATAATAGATATTTTATAAAAAAAATGTCTTATAATTAGCTTCAATTTAACTCAAAAATCGACTTGAAATCAAAAAAAATTTAGTACGCCCTAATTGAACTTGATTTAAAATCAAAATTTTAATTTCGCGTTGAGTCTTACACCCTTAATATAGAGGCATTATAATGATAAATTAGATACATAGCAAGCTGAATTTTATTATACGTAAAATTTTGATGTGGATAATTAGCAAGTTTTCTCCATATGATGTGGAAATTTGACATTTACGTATGACACGAAGCATGCTAAGATATCTGTGTTGTGAAATAGATCATGAACAATTTTTCGTATATTTTTTTAGACTCGTATCTGTAGAGAAAATAAGAAGATAAATTCTTAAATGATAGTAAGGTGCCTTTGCACTTCAATGAAAGTACTACGTGTGCTTCAATGAATAAATTATAAGATATTCTTTTTGTGAAAAAAATAAAAATACCTAATCAATAAATTTGAGCATAATAAGACTCATAAAAAATACCACAATTTGAGTCATACAAATCAAATTTGAGCGGGTGCTCGAGGTGAGCGGAACAGCGCACTCTCGTGTGCAAGAGGCAACAACTTGTTTGGGCTCGCGTGCGGGTTGTGTGCGGGTCTCTGAGTCATACATAAATCGATTACATAGAATATTGAAATTTTGATATTAAATAATGTAGAGTGTTTACGGCAAAAGTGAAGAATAATTAGAAAAGATGGAAGAATATTAAAAGAAATGGGAGAAAAATAGAATGAATCTTATTTAAAATTATCTAAATTTTTTTAATTTAAATAATGTGAGGCTTGTATATTATATATTTCATCAATTGAAGAGTAGATGAAAAGACCTTACTTTTGCTTTGGGCCGCACGTTGACCCATATAATCGCATCATTTAAAACATGGTTAATTGATTTTGGGCCGACATCGTAGTAATGGGCCGGCTAAACTGGGCCGACAGTTTTGTCCTCACATGATCGGCCCACCTAACAAACTGCTGTTCAACTGGCGGTTTTTTTGCACGGGGAGAATATTTATTTTTATTTTAAATTTTATTTTAAATCTTAATTTAGTTTTAAGAATGATTATTACATACATAATCCACAATATCATACATAAATTATTATTTGATTTTCCCACAATATCACAATAAAAAAAAACTTGACAAAAAAAATAATAATTAATTATTAAAAATTGTGCGCAATAATTTCTCCTACCCCATTTAAAATTGTGATGGTAAAATAGTTAAACTTGAGGCATGACATCGAGTCAATAACATAATTTTAAGTATAATGCATTTAAATGTTCCCCTTTTCTCCTATTTCTTACTTCTGCTTTCAATAAAAGGAAATTTAAATTTGTCGAGTTAAGATTTATTCTATTATTTTCTCGCCATGCACAGCATTTACACGACTTTTAGTTCTAAAAATATCAAATTTATCTTTAAAAAAAGATCAAATTTATTTCATATCAATATTACGTAAATCTAGAAATAAGTAATTTACAATCCGAAATAATTTAACGTTAGTAAGATGACAATCATAAAGCATTGATAAAACGAGGATCTTAGTAGTGAAATAATCTAATCTTATATCTCATTCATTTCATGCAAAAAAAAAAAGTCTAATCTTTAAAAATTAGTTTCGCTTTTCTCTCTCACTCTCTCTCTCTCTTTAACACTCAGCCTCACCTAAATTTTTTAATAACGATAATTCTTTCTTTAAGTTAAAAAAAAAACAAATTTCGGGATAATTCTTTCATTAAAGTTCTTTTTCTAAATGCAAAGTGAATCCAATCTTGATCCTCATCATTCCAATCCACTTGATCCAATCATTTTAATCATGCAAATATTCCACTTAGCAACAAAGATGGTTGAAAATGAAAGAAATTATTTAATTATTTTCTTAAGTCTTTTAAGCCATTATAACCTCAGCATATTGACAAAGGAAGCCACCAAATATTAATCAATGATCAGCTAAACTCAACCATTATTGAGCTAAATTTACTTCGAGGATTAAGCTGTTTGACGGCGAATCTCTGTCTAATTTGAGCTAAGGAGGCATTTGGTACATTATTATCTCAGTGTTATTTCACGTAACGTAAATGTTATGACATCTAGATATCATCTTTTGATTAATAATTCTATGATTTAATAAAATATTACTTTATATATGTTATTAAACTAGACAATTATTTTTCTTAGATAACATGATATAACACTAAAAAAATATTGAACCAAACGCTCCATAAGTTTTATTCAGAATTTAATTAAGATCTCGTATAACTCAAAGTCATATTGTTACAAGTAACTTCCAAACTATCCCCTTACACGTCGATTCTATCACATCGCATACACACTTAAAAGCAATCGATCGATTTATATTAATATCTCATTACGAATCTCCATCAAACAAGCTAAGTTAGTTATAATGTTTTAGATGGACAGCGGAGATTCCACTCTAGACCTATGTTGAGCTCGAGAATAGGCCGACAAGATAATATCGAAGAATTAATAATGACTAGACTTGTTTGATTCGATGTAGATGCTCGATTCTACGCGGATGTGATCTAGATCAAATAAATCGATGCCAAAGAGATTTTTTTATTCCTATGGTCAAATTGTAGCTTTAATCATTACCATGTTATTTAGTTTTATTTTGTGCTATCATTAATTTTGATTGATTGATTAAGTGATTGATTGATATTTCCATTATAAATTCCCATGAAAGTACATGGCATTTGGATAAGCAACAGTGCTTGGCACCTAAAGCCTTCTGGTCAAAGTTGTAGATAGGGTGGTAACGCGATTATTAAATGAGTCGAGATTAATGACTCGAATCCAGCTCGATTAATAAATTGGTCAAGTCTGCCCATCAATCCAACTGGTTTATAAAACAAATGTTTATAAGTGCATAACTTGAACAGATTCCGACCAGACCAGAATATTTATAACTTGAACCTGTCCCATTTAATAAATGAGTCAAAATTTATGACTTATACTTAAAATTTTTTAGTCGAGTTTATAAGTTAAGTCATATATTGCCACCTTGTAGATATATTAATTAAGGATCTTTTTTTAAAGTGTCAAACGAGTGAGAACGGTATGATAATAATTATCAATAATAAAAAATAATATATATTTTTTAAATTAAACAAATAAAATATTTTTTGTTTGGAGGATCCCGTAAACTTCGTGTTCTTTGTAACCTGCATGCAACTGAGGATTTTCTCATGAACCCGAATGTAATTTTCCCTTAAAACGCCGATATTCATATGCAAATGTCACACAAATCTTATCAGCTGGAAATAATTAACGTTATGAATGCGAGTGATTGTTTTCTTTGGAATCATCATGCTGAGTGTGACGTATATGCCCCTCGTGGGGTCCACAAAATATTCAGGATTAGCTAATAAAAAATAACCAAAATTCGAATAATCAAAACTAAAATTGAAGGAACCGACGATTTTGAGCTCAAATTTTATTTTAAGTAATTTTTTTTGTTTCTAGTTCCAATTTTAATTTTTGAACCAAAAATGTCGATCATTAATTAAATCAATTTATTTAATTTAATGAGATAAATATCACTAAAATAAAAATAAATTATTAAATAGAGTTTAAGTTATCTTGTTGTGAATTAAGATTATAATATAAATTTTAATAAATATTTCACTATTATAGTTTATGTATGCATCACTTTGATTATTAAATTTTAATTAAATTTTATCATATTTAATTGTTATATTATTTAGATTTTAAATTTAATATAAGTATTTAATATTACACATAATTGACATATAATTTTAAGTTTATTCTTATCAAAAATATGATATAGATTAGAAATAATAAATATTGATTAACCATTAATTAATAAAAGTAACTTGCATATAAGTCACTAAGATTAGGATATAATTTCATATAATTCATGATTTTAAAAGTTTTGGTTAACACTCTCAAGTAGATCTCATCATTAAAATAAGTATTTCACATATTCATTTAGATAATATAGATAAAAGTTTTTTTTGAAATAAAATTAATTTTTTAATAAATTTTTGTGGCCATTCTTTTGAATGGTTAGGGCTCTCTCGGGACCTTTAGAAGATGAGGCGAGGTGGGGTTTGCCGGTTTGGGAGGTGGATGCTTTCACTTTCCATCTCTATCTCTCCCTCATCTGCAGTCGATATAGAAATCATCTGAGAAAAAAAAAAGGGAGCTTAGATTTAAATGATAGAAAAGTAGAAGGAATGATAAAGAGTATTAAAATCAACTTTATCTGACATCTAATACAAATATGAATATTAAAATTAAAAGTATTTCACGATTTATATACTTTTTAATATTAAAGTAAATTTTTTTCTAATTAAATTTTAAAAATAAAATATTTTTTCTGTTATTCAAAAAAAAAAAAGCTCAAATCAAACGATGCTTTACTAATTACTTATTTTTAAAATTGTAAACTTGCACGAAATTCTGCTCAACTTCAGAGAACTTATTATATATTCTTTACCCAAAACATATAAATAGTTATCTTTAAATTACTTCAAACACAATTTTCTATTAAAAATTGAAGTCTTTAAACTTGGATTGAACTCAACTTCGCTTGATTTAATGTGATATATGTATATCTCCCTCTTCTGCAGTCGATATAGAAATCATCTGAGAAAGAAAAAAAAAATTCAAAGAAAAGGAGCTTAGATCAAAAGGATAGAAAAAGAGAATGAATGATAACGAGCACATTTTTACTTATTACTTTATAGTATTATGAAAGAAATATCAAATTGAAAATTTTAAAATTATAAACTTGCATGAAATTCTACTCAACTTCATAGAACTTATTAATTACCTTTAAATTACTTCAAACACAATTTTCTATTAAAAATTGAAGTCTTTAAACTTGGATTGAGCTCAACTATATATATATATATATATATATATATAAGAATAATGTTAAAGATTTTATGAAACAAAAGCATGATATTTCAATTTTTTTAAATTTTATTGAATCTCTAAATTGATTTCATCATGCTAATCATCAGAGTGTGCACCAACAGTACTATCTACTAACCCAATGTCCAATATGTGATTGTGACAGTTGATACAAAATTCTATGACTTCTTATCATTGCTAACTTTAGCTTTGGATTTGGCGATGTGATGCAATATTTTCACGGAACGTCTCCATCGACGGTTTGAGCAACGCATTAGTTCTCATTTTTTTGGAAGCTAATGCAAATACTGATAATTTTATAACTATTTATTATTATATCGATGTATTTCACATGAGTACGGGCATTTAGTAACTAATTCGATACATATTAATATATTTTAATTGAATAGAAACTGTTATATAACTATTTGATAATATATCAATATATTTCAATTAAATACATGTATTTAAAAGTTAATTTATTAGATATTATAAAAGAATTTTAAGAGAACACCAGCAATATTATAACTATTTGATAATATGCCAATGTATTTTAATTGCATACATGCTTTTAGGGAGTGATTCCCTATATATCATTAGAATTCAGCTAAATATTAGTAATTATACAGCTATTTATTATTATACTGATGAATTTAAGCTAAATATATGCATCTAAAGATCGATTTATTTCATCAATTTATTTGAACTCTCATTTGTTATAATCAAGGCTTTTCAACAGAAAATTGATATTTTTAACTCGAGTTACTTATGATAGATACCGTTAATTGCTGGTATAAGTATTTATTTCACAAGGTGGGGTCAGTTACATGAATTCTTTGTTTTCATTGCGCTCTATTAAATTACAAGTTATTATTTATCTCTAATATGTGATCTAATGATTTATTGCAATATCTTATTAATTTGATTTTTTCCTTTTAATATAGGTAAAATTTAATAACTCAATTCTCTTTATTGGAGTTTCCATCTGCCTGTGATTTGTATGTTCAAATCATCTAAGCCGACATTCTCTGATATTATCTTCAACTGCTGTTAAAATGAATTAGTCAATATACAAAAATATTGATGCGTCATATATACGTGAATAGATTCCCTAAAATCTAGTGTGCTGCCTAGGGATGTCAATTTGACTCGAAAATTGAAAATCAACCGAAAGTTGAATTATATTTGAAATTGAATCGACTTAAGCAAGCTGGATCAAGTTTAAATCGATAACCGGATGATGAATTAGAAAAATAAGATTTAAATAATATTTATTAAAAATTAAATTAGGTAAATTTAAGAAATGGACCATAAATATAGTGGAGAATAATAATTATGACTTAGTATGTTTTCATATATTTTTTAGAGCTGTAAAATAGTGCTGCGTTCAGCCAATTTCTATCGAGTCGGCCTCAATTTGTACTTAAACATTTTAATCTCGAATCAAATTTAGCTCGAGTCGAGTAAATTAAATTCATTTGAATTCAATTTGACTTTTAAGTTGAATCAAACATAATTATTAGACAAATTTTTTATTTTAATGTGTATTAACTTTATATATATATATATATATTAAAATAAAAATATTGTAAATTCTAGATATATATATTTAAATTATTTTATATAAATCATTACAACTGACCTTTTATGTGTGAAAATATTTAATTATATATTAAAATATTTAAATATATTAATTATACATATTTAGTTAATCATAAGTTAAATTAACTTTATTTTAATTATATTAAAATTAAATTAATTTTTAATGGAGTAAAATTTATTTTCGAAATAATTGCCTGCTACTGTAAAATGATTGTTATTCTCCAAAAAAAAAATAAAAAAAAATAAAAAAAAGGGATTGTTGCGGCTGACAGATCCATTAAAGCTCCGTCGGAAATCTCAGTCAAATGATATTCTGATTCCGTGCATAGGTGCACGGTGCAAACGCAGTGGACCCCACAACAGAATCATGAAACGGAGCTGTTAATGCGGTTTAATTTTTTATTTTTTTATTTTTTCATACGGGATTTAAAAATAATTTTATAATTAAATGTTCAGAATTTTTTTTAAGAAATAATTACCTGCATACCACCCCATTTCACTTTATTTATGCATTAACCATCTATTCTTAGTTAATTACGTTATGCACACTCAAAATATTATAAAATCCTACATACACACACTTAAGTTAAAATTTAATCAAAATCTATTTGAAAAAAAAATATTTCGTTAGTAAATCATTAAAATTATATTTTTACCCTTAATAGTATATATTTTTTTCTTCCTCGATGTCACACTAAAGCGTTGATCTGTCCTAAGGGGGCGTTTGGTTTAATGTTATCTTGATGTTATGTTATGTTATCTAAAGAAAATAATTGTTTGGTTTAATGACATCTACAATTAATCTTCAATTAGATTATAAAATTATTAGTCAAAAGATGACATCTAAATGTCGTGACATTTAGATTACATAACATAACATCAAGATAACAACGAACCAAACGCCCCCTAAAATTAATTCACATCGCGAATGTTTCCTTCCCTTAGCACAACCTAAACATCAAAATTTTAAGATTTTCACTCAAAATATATTTAAACATCCTTAAAATAATATGATAAACAGTTTAGATTTTTTGTAATCTAACTATAATTAAGTAATTAAAAAATTATAATTACTCATTGTAATGAAAAACAAGTGAAAGTATGTATGTAAGATTTTATAATATTTTGAGTGTGCATAACGTAATTAACTAAAAATGAATGAATAACGCATAAATAAAGCGAAATAGTCAGGCATGTAGATAATTATCCTTTTTTTTAAATAATCATTTTACCGTTTTATAATTGACGTCAACACAATTTATTTTTTTATAAAATCGTATTCATTTTTTACATAAAATTATATTCAAACAAAACTTTGATTATAAATTATAAATTTACTAATATTAAACAAATTCAAATATAATTTCATCTATATTAATATTTTAATTATAATACTATGATCTATTTATTTGTAAGATTAAATTTAACAAAATTAAAATTAAACTTAAATAAAGATATTTTTTTATTAAAAATTATGAATGATGTGAAATAAAATTAGTTGTCCATAATTTTACCGTTTTATAAAATTAGTTGTTATATGAGTTAGAGAGGCCCCTAACAAAACTCTCTGTGCATCATTTGCTACTTCATTCAAATGAGATAACGTCACCAAGAACACGAAATACATATCAAGAATTTGAATTCTTTATAGAACAGCGCTCATCGAGCCACGAGATAATGTCACCAAGAACACGAAATATCATCTCATTCGACTCCCCTTCTAGAAGGGAATGACACGCGTCTTCGTAAAGAAGCAGCTTCTTGTCTGAGCTTTTCGCCTTCTCGTACAAAGCCCCGCTTATTGAGGGGTCGGTCACCTTATCAGCCTCGCCGTGTAAAATCAGAAGAGGAAGAGAAATCTGCAGGAAATGAGATTTTACTACCAGTTTCATCACTAGCATTAATGTTAAGAACTGATCATCATCTTGAGTGCATCTGAACAAGAAGAAGAACAAGAAACACACATCTTCGTGATTCGGCAAAGTCGTATAGGCCAAACCAATTTGTAAATGATTCGAGCAATTTTAAAGTCATAAATGAGTTAATTCCAACCAAGGGAGAAGAATAGAACTGAAATGATTGAATATTACTCACTTCTTCTAATCGACGCTCTACTTCTTGTGTAGTTTGGAGCAGCTCAACAGCTGTCCTCAGTCGCGGTTTATCTTTGTAGCAAATAACGTTATAGGAAGTCTGCAGCAGAAAAAAAACAGAATAATGCAATGTTTTCATCAAAGTTTAGGAATTGCAATCCAGCGTTACGGGTTAGATTCTTTCGATCGGCTTGTTAAACAACGTGTTTAACAGTTTTGCGGCATCAGTTTTGAGAAGATTTTGAGCTATAGATTGGTCGGATCGGTGAGTATTACGAACAAAAATTAGGCCGTCCGAGTTCAAGTAGATCACGTAAATAAATGGGTTGGATTTGAGCTACCGATTTTGACCAGTTTATCTAGTTTTTTTGGCTATGCAAAATGACCTGCTCTTTCTTCTTCTTGTCCTTGAACGCCATTTCGGCTAAATCCTTTCGAGGTACCAACTTCTCCTTTGGAAGAAGTTTAGCTAAACCGATCAGGAGTTGAACCACCAGCCAAGGTGGAATCACATCATCTGCTATCTGTAATCAATCAGAAAGAGAAATCGCTACAAAAATTTTAAGTAATTTAGATAAAGAAATGGCCAAAGAGTTCAAGGGAATGAGGAAAAAGAGCAGGCTACCTTACACATGGGTGCAACCAGAATAGCACCATCCCATGCTTCAGGCTGCTTGAGGTTCATCTTCAAGGCAACTGCACCACCCATAGATTGGCCAAACAAGAAGCTCGGAAGACTTTTGTAATGGGGATTTTCTGATCTCCAGAATTTTTGAAAGAAAAAATAAATCTTAGCTTCTATAGAGATGATGACATTTACAGAGAAAACCCACTACATGTATATAATGATAGTGAATTCCATCATTGCCAAGTATTCTAAAAATAATCAGCTAAGAAACTTTATACATTAACTAAATGTTGAGTCTTTCTACATCCACCGGCAAAGACGAGGTTAACTCCCACTAATCAAACAAGAGTTTGCCGGAAGTGATCATAAAGGTTTATCCTCAATGGAGAAAGAAGGGGATTACAAGGATTGGGTTTCAATGAAGAAGAAGTTTGGCTATGGATTTGGATGTATTGAAGACAATCTCCTCCAATGTCTGAAATAGAAGGTGAAATCCTCTGGTTATGGATGAAAGTGGTGAGCTTCACTAGAAGGTAGCTACTAGCAAGCCAAACTGCCTGGCATTCATCTTGAAATAATTCTAACTAGATATATACTATATACCATAACTTCGTAACATAAAGGTGGAACTGTTACGATGAAGTAGCACCCAAGATAGGTGAACTGATTGCAAAAACTTTGTTAAGTGAAACGAGTTTTAGATTTGGTAGTTGAAATCTGGAAATCGACAAGCAAAGAGTGCAATAAAATAAACCACACGGTTAATTTTTAGGTGGTTCAACACAGTGCTTAGTCCATCCTAGTTCTTCTTTTACCCTAGGCCTACACTAGTACCCAATAAACCATCCTTCGTGAAATCGTTAGTGAAGTCTTTACAATATTAATTTCTCCTTGCTTAGGGGTGAGATCTATCTTATCACCTGATGATCTCTCCTTGTGGAAGGCGTGATCAACCCTCAACCAATCCTATAAGCTAGGATTAAACTCCCCCTAAGAGCAATCCCTTAATCTTAGTAAAAGAAAAAAAATAATGTTTGAATCTTTTACAAGAAAGTATTACAAAAGAGAAGGCTCATGAATAGAGAAAAACTTATATAAAAACTTCTCACTAAAAAAATGATCAAACTATGAGATCACCTTAAGGATTGATAGAATAAAAACTTGAAAGACTTTCTTCGAAAGAGAATTGATTCAGGATTTTAGGATGACCTCTATATTTATAGTTTTAATTCAATTTCAAACTCTTTATTACTATTTTAGGAAGAATTCTTCTCAACAAGGAATCTAATGGTTAAAATTTTAATATCAAAATGTAAACAGACTGTCCGATTATAAAAACAATCTATTTTTAAGTTAGAACTCAGCTATTGAGATTTTTGTAAACTAAACAGACCATCCAACCAATATTTTAGAATTCAGGCCATCCATTAATTTGCTACGGGCTATTTGTTAATATTTTACAGACAATCTGTTTTAAATAAAACAAGTCATCTAATCTCATTTAGGACTATTTATTAATATTTTATGGGCTGGTTTCATTGAGCTTAAGGGACCGTCTGATCCCTTATTGGACCATCCATTAATCTCTCACGGATCGTGTGAGGACACAAAAAAATCGTCCAATCAACTTGTTCATTTAGCATCCTTCAGCAACGGCTTTGCTATTGGACTTTGTGACCATGTTGTTATGGCTTTCGCTTTTCCTTGGTCATTTAATAGACATGGTTTTTGTTAGTGTAGAGAGGAATATGTCGATTAATGATAATTCATTTTAGAGGGGTGTGTAGTGATATCCTTAGCTGACTTCTATGTTTACTTAAGGTGGAGTCTGATGTGAAGAGAGTATCGTTGGGTGAGTTCCTTTAGTTCAAAGAGTACAAAGTGGCTTACATATGGCCAGTCTTCTATCTTGCAGAGAATGCACAAGGTAGGTCTTGCCTATCTCCACCCAAGGTTCACACAAAAGTCGAGTTTGAATACACAACATTGAAAGCCTGTTTTATTGTTTACAGTTACAAAAGAATCACATCAAGGCACAAAGTAACCGAGTTGATATAGATTTTATATTTCAAGAGTAGAAGCGTTTCAAGTTATTTTTGCTCAAGTTCTTTGTCATAGGTCAGAATCGACAAAGGGGAATACCTTCGTACTCTCTCCTTTGGCAACAAAGTCGTGATACCAATGAAGCTCGATTACCCTTCCCCTCATATCGTCATTGCCATGCAACTTTCCAAACTACATACAACAATGACAACTTAGAATGATGAAGCTAGAGAACTAGACTTTTAGAAGAGAAGAGAAGAGGATGTTGTCAAGAGAACAATATACAAGCACAAAGTTGAAAGGTACTTTAACAACAGAGCTAGAGTAAGGGAGTTTAAGTTTGGAGATCTAGTCTTGTAGAAGTGCAATCTTGTTACAAGAGACGTGAGAGTACTTATCCGACATATTTGGAGCCCAACTATGAAGACCCATCTATCATCAGACAAGTCACTGACCTCAGTTCCTGTACCTCATTTGAAGAGGTCTGAAAGGCCCAGAGTGATCTAGAAATATCTGCGTCCCATAGAGTCTTTCTTGGCTCCTAGCAACCTCTTATGTAGTGTCATACAGATGATCTTATTAGTTACTTCTGCTTGCTCATTGGTTTGTGGGTGCCTAACAAAGGTGAAGGAGAGCTAAATCTTGTAGTTCTTACAATATCTAAAATCATAGAATTAAGACGAGAATATTAAAATTAAGAAATGTGACAAGTTTTTTATATGATAGGAAGATGCATATGAGGTAGAATGTAAATTTTTATAAAACTTATATCCGATTAGTTATGCTATATGAGAGTGAATGTTGGGAAATTAAATAAATAATATCCATAATATATTAAGGTTAATATAATTAAGATGTGGCTATTGAGATGAGGGAGTGGTCACACGGGAGTGCACTACATTAGAAATGATTGCACTAGAGAGAGGGAGGTTTGGCACTTGTTAAGAATAAGGTATGGGAATGACATTAAGTTGTTATGGCACTAAAGGCCACTATTAGTAAATATAAGTGGGTCCAAGTCACAATGTTAAAGGGAGGAAATGTTAGACAAAAAATGACTTAGGATGGGATCACTAAAAGTAATCTTGAATCACTTGTGTTCATAAAGGACATTGCTTTAAATAAAACTAAATAAAGAAAAGAAATCCCTTTAGATTGCACCAAGTAGTTGGGATTAAGACTTTGTTGTTGTTGTTGTTGTTAACTACATATGAATAAGGAAGAAGAAGAGGAAGACCAGATTTAAAAAGCTTCTAAATTGAAAGCAACCTCAAGTTCGCTAAAGGGTAGAAAAAATACGTTCTCCAAATTTTACTGAAACTTTCATAACAACTTCATCACAAAATTTAGAGTAAAAGATGCACATTTTGATGTTTAATGTAGCTTCTCTAAAAACTCCAGGGCCAGATGAACCACTAATAGATGATTGACATTAGCATCCAATCATAACAACGAAAGCAGGTGCTAATCAAATTTCTTGATTTAATCCTTTAAGAAATGCATATTCATAATAACATTGCTCAACGAATATGCCGATTCCATATGCTACACAAAAACTCGGCATGGGCATAATATGGTTGTGTTCGAGCATGGTAGAGAATTTTTTGTCTAAAGGCTTCATAGGCTTAACATACTAATGAGGCAGACAACTAGCAGCATATGATTAAAGGGATAGTGTGACTACCAGGGAAGTCTTCTTCCAAAAATTTCCTTGTTTATTGGTCTTTCATGTATGTTTTTGTTTGAAAGCTCTTACGATATAAACGTTTATTTGCTGCAATTTTACTCATTCTAGTCCTACAAGTTTATTGCAGTAAAAAGTTCGGTGTATTTTAAACTAATTAAGCTTTTTGCGATTCAAGAAAGCATCCCCCGCTCATCTCTAGCTAGTTAGAGCAGGTAATGGAACACTGGCAACTTGTTCGATTCATTAGATGAAGGCTTTGAGACGAACTTCGTAACTAGGAACAAAAAAAAAAAAAAATGTTAATGAGGTCAACTTGCTATGTAAAAGTCACCTTTGACTTTGGAGAACTGCTCAATAACATCATTAACAAGTCCATCAAAACTAGGAATATAGCCATGAAGTCCTTCTGAAAGACCAAAACCAGGATAATCCATGGCAAAAACCCCATAGCCAGATGAAGCAATTCTTCGGGCGATACCTGCGTAAACGTGAAATTCTCTTCATAACCCATTACTTATGAAGTAATCCACTAGCATCAAGAATGAGTTCAAGATCAAAGACCTTCAAAGAAAAAAGTGCATGTGTCACCATAACCATGGCAAAAGAAAACTAGTGCCTTGATTACAGAATTTGCCAGAAGCCAGCTTTTAGTGAATATCTCCACACCTCTCGAATTCAACTCATATGACTATAAAGATCAAACATAAGTATACAAGTCATTTATATTACAACAAGATAAAATATAGTGAATGTCATGTACAGGTTTCCCTATCTAATGACGCATGGTTAAATCAACTTTGCCACGGATACTGATATAATTTACATTCTCGAATTTAGATCATATCTTTGTTTTTGCATTGGTGTCCTATATCTATTTTAGGTTTCATGTGAGTTGGTTTGTATCTTGTATATGATTTGGATCAAATTTGGGTTCAAATTGAGTTCAACCTAAATGAAATTTGACTCAAATTAAGCAAGTTTGAAGTCTTTGGATTTATTTAAGATATAGCTAAAAATAAGGGGATTTCAACTATAATTTCACCATTAAATATAGATTCCAATCCCAAGTTCCCATCAGTTCTATCCTTTCTCCCGATCACATCGAACCAACAGTGAGCTACCTTGCCCCCATCCAATCTACACCAATTCCACCTAATACCGAGTCTAGATCACGACGCATGACCACTCACTCATTTGATTCTCTTGCGCACGTCGCCGCACGACATGTTAGAGTTGGCCAACAAACATGGTGTTCGGCTCACACCTAAAAGCGGCAAGGGGATGCATTCCTTAGAGATTTAAATATTAGTTGAGATTCAGATCTACTTTTTATCTTCATGCTTACCATTGTTCTAGTTTTTCTCTAAAATCTAATTTTTGGGTTGCTTTTCTTTTCCTTTAGGCTGTTATCATTGTATGGCTTAATTCTAAAGCTAAGGCATTTTAGCATTTGCATGTTAAGTTCATTTAGTATAATAAACTTTTATTCAAGCTTAAAACTAATTAGCTTTACCTAAGCGAACGCCATTTTGGTAGCTTGAGATTTGCCCTAAGTGAACCCTTTGTTGCATTAGCATAGTATCAGAGCTGATCGTGTCAGAACATATAGATCTCTTTGTTATCCGCCTGTATCATCTAAATCATATTAAATCTTTGTGTTTGTATGTGTATATTGATCTCTTTTTATAAAGATTTCCAAACATAAGAAAACAAAAGGTGCTGAAACATATTAGTAAATGAACAATTGAAAATTTAGGTACTTGGCTACCTTGTCATGAACTTAGTTGTGCTTAATATAGTTATAGTTACTGAAAATTTGAAATTTTAGATACCTTTAATTTGCTCAGCACAATGCAAGACCATTTCACATATGAACAAACCAAGCTACATCTAAGATAAATGCATAAGGTTTAAATTATTAATAAAAAATGAACAGCATCTAAAGAAGTACCTCCTCCATTTTTATCCCTTCATATTGTACCTGCAAGGAAATCAACAAAAGCATATTAGGCATAAAAAGATGACAATCTTATAAACTTAATTTCTCCTTCAAACCCCTTGCCACCAACCACCCATCCCTCCCTAGAAAATCAATCTAATCTCACTTGGCTCTCTATAACAATTAGGGTGAGAAGTCATTTTGGAGTAGCAATTTTGTAAATTTTTATAATGTTATCTAAATATGTCAACACAATAACATCAAACAAAACATCCCCTAAAATGGTTCAAAAATCATAACTTTCACAATCCAAAGAGACAAGTAAGGTAGCAAAAAAGTCGAAGGATGCAGAAATTAATAGATTGAAGTGGTCTGCAAAACTACAGAGATTGAGAATTGATAAAAAAACAATAGTGAAAACAATGAGATTAATATTGACAGAGAAATTTTACGACTTGAAGAGGCATTGATCGAGGTGTCGAGCATCCAAATAAAGAGAGGACACATAAAATAAAGCGGGGAGCACCAAATTTATGTGGTTCAAAGAGAAATCTCCTATGACCATGAGCCGGTTCGTGTGCAAAAATGATTCACTATAAAACAAAGGCAACAAAAGAAATAAAAACAAAAGATAAAACTCTGAGGGCAATTTATACGGAATTAAATGTAAGAAATCCAAAATAGAATCCCCAAGGACCAATTTCACCTTAATTTCATTTAGCTTTTTGGGAGCCTAAGGTTTGGGATCTTGTGGGAGGTTGCAGCTTGGCCTAGACATCGACGACCATTATGATGAAGGGGAAGCAGTCAATCGATAGTAAGGTCCAACAAAGGGAAGGTTTGACGAAACAATAGAATGCAGAGTTGAAAAAAGAGGAACTGGCGGTGGCGCGGCTAAAATTATGAGCGGAGGTGACATCAAGGAAGAAGCAATGGTCAACACATGTGAGCAGGATGGCAAGCAAGCAGGCTAGGAAGTCGGCTAAGGCGGTCATCAGCAGGATGGCAAGCAAGCAGGCTAGGAAGTCGGCTAAGGCGTTCATCAGCGGGTGGTGTATCGGTGGTGACATGCTTACTTTATGGACAGGAAATAGGAGGGGGAGGAGGAAAGCTTTGTTTCTCTATTGGAGAGAGAGAAAAGTCTTCTTTCTCTTTGATGGATTTTAGTAAAAATAAAGGAAGGGGAACGAGAAGATGTGATCTAGTTTTAGAGAAAGGAGCCTTGGGAGATAATAACAGGAATGAGATAATGATCTACCCTCGGCCCCAAAGCAACATAAGTGGATTCTTTTATGGGCTAAAAAGGGGGCTGGATGGCTACCAAGTGGCCACAAGACGGCCCAAGTTAAGAAAGGCTGCTATAGATTTGATAGGATATTCTGGGGGGGATTAAGGATCAATTACCCCTTGTTTAGCTTTTCTTTTATCTAGGTCCCAACTAGGATAATAGTTGAGATTTGCCTGGGATAATTTTGTGTGCCAACACAAAAAGAACTTGAAACAACTATATTTGAAAACATTAAACTTTAGGAACATTTACATGGTGGACACAGAAATTAGGCTAATTTACGGATTTCACCATAAATCTCAAAATATTATAGATATCACATCTAAAACAGCTATTTTTTCGTTTTTCACATCCTGCAGCAAATTCTATCAGAAGATTTAACTGTAGTTAAATGTCAGAAAGGTCCGATGTCCGCTCGTAATGCCCGCGTAAGAAGAAGATACAAATAACAGAGTGATGCTCGCGTGAATACGCTGCTGCCTCGCGTGAATATCCTGCCGCCGAAACCGCTGCTCTGCGATGCCCTAACATGAAGGTCGATGGTTAAATGATGCGATCAATGACTGAGATTTTGTTGAAATTTAACTATGGTTAAATCTTCTAGTAGAATTTACTGCAAGATGTGAAAAAAAAACTGTTTTTGATGTGATATCTGTAATATTTTGAGATTTATGATGAAATCTGTAAATTAGTCTAATTTCTGTGTCCACCATATAGATATCCCTAAACTTTATTTATGGTTAAAAGCACAGAGATGATAAAAAATAGAGATTTATCACATTGTGAATTAAGGATCAATTACCCCCCCTTGTTTAGCTTTTCTTTTATCTAGGTCCCAACTAGGATAATAGTTGAAATTTGCTCGGAATAATTTTGTGTGCCAACACAAAATGAACTTGAAACTTTATTTATGGTTAAAAGCACAGAGATGATAAAAAATAGAGATTTATCACATTGTCTTTGGGTTTCAAAACTGACTACAATAATACTCAATTAATTAAAAAGAATCAGTAACAATGACGGTCGTCATAGCTTAAAAACATGATCATACCACCACCAAATTTGAACTTCAGAGCATCCAACATTCCCAATCAGTTACCGGATCCAAACCCTACAATATGTATTCGTTTGGATGTCTTCGGTATTTACGGATTGTGTTATTGAAATACTGTATAAATTACGATTGGGTTAAGCTATGTATGATGATCTCCTCTGAATTCAGATAGCAATCTCTCTTTAACTCTGTATACATATAGGAGAAATTTTTTTATCAGGATCGCGCACCACATCAGCTATCCGCACGCAAATAACTTTCCGCTGCGTGGTCACAGGTGGCGAAACGGAACGGCGCGCAAAAAGTAAACTTTTTTTTGCTACGTAAAAAAAGGTCTTCGCTACGTACCTAATTTAGTCAGCTACGTAGCATATTCACTGAGTTACGTAGCATATTTAGAATACTACGTAGCCAACAAACATAACCACATAGCCAATTTAGTAAGTTACGTAGTGAATCTATTAATCTACGTAGCAAATTTCGTATGTTACGTAGCTTCATGTGCTCTCATATGTTCCCACGCGTAAGATTTCGTGCTATGTAGCCGAACGTCATGAGTAGGTAGCTAAGTTAGCTACGTAGCCTATTCAATGAGCTTCGTAGCATATTTAGTATGTGGGGTAAATCAAAGAGAGCTCTTATAGCTCCTGCTTGTAAGATTTCTTATCTACGTAGCAAAAACACTTTACTACGTATCAAAAAGTCATCGCTACGTAGCTAATTTAGTTAGCTATGTGACATATTCACTGAGCTATGTAGCATATTTAAAATACTACATAGCTCAATGAGCTTTCATATAAACCCTACTCGTAAGAACTGTCGGCTACATAGCTAGCAGTCATAACTATGTAGCTAATTTACTAAGTTACATAGTTAATCTAGTAGCATTTTTCGTATGCTACGTAGCTCCATGAGCTCTGATATTATTCCCACGCATAAGATTTTTTCACTACGTAGCTCCATGAGCTCTGATATTATTCTCACGCGTAAGATTTTTTCGCTATGTAGCCAAAAGACATGAGTATGTATCTAATTTACTGAGCTACGTAGCATGTTCCGTTCGTCAGCGCCCAACGCGCCGTTCCATTTCGCCAGCTCACGCCAGAGAGGCGGAGCAGTGGGTCCGGGTCGCGCACCACGCGGCGGAAAGTTATTTGCGTACGGATAGCTGATGTGGCGTGCGATCCTGGCAGAAAAATTTCTCATACATATAGACCTATTTTGGGTAAACTAAGTTAAACTACTTTGAATGCCCCGAAAAATCTCTATTTGGTTGATTCCTAACAAAAAAACCATTTGATAAGATAAATTCAAAGCCATGGGATTAAATATAATAAAAAAAACTGTAAAAAAATTGTACATACGAATCCAGGCCTCCAATTAAAAAGAAGGTGCTCTGAAGATGCTGGTACTGCAATAAAAACAGAGAGAATGAGGAAGACCTTGAAGAGGCAGTGGTCGATTCCGAGCTGGACTTCCTTGAAGGCTTCCCGAACCCGGCGGCGGTCCTCCGCCCGGTCCAGATTCGCCGCCGCCGAGAAAGAAGCGCCCCCCCGGGGCCTGAGGAGCTGTTTAAAAAGCGAAAGGGGAAGGCTACAACAATAGACGAGCAGATTCGCTCGTTTTATTCCTTAAAAGAGAAGCAAAAATGGGGAGGAACTCCAAAAAAGAAAAGGGGAGGAACAGGAGGAAGAGGAAAGCTCGAGCGAGTTGAAGATGAGAATTGAGAAGACATCCATGATCCAACGGTCCGAGGATGAGAGAGTACGAAAAAGAGGGAAAAAAGCCGTTGGTGGCGAGTGGAATCATAGCCGTTAGTCTCATCAAAAAAATCTACTGAAGATTCGGTGGTCGAAAAAATTGCGCATTCTTCGTGATATACACAAATAAGGAAGTGCCACGTGGAAAAGCCTTCTCCAATCTTATCAACGACTACAGCGGTCACGGACGTGCAAAACGTAATTGTTTTTTTTTTTTCTGATTAAAAATATGTTATTTTAACAATGAGATTTTTACATACAGAACATAAAATTTATACAAAATTATATATTTCATCATCAATTCATAAATATTACCACTATCACACTATATTCATTTAAATTTTACGCATTTCACATATTTCACACCATATTCTTTGATGGTAAACTTCATGTTTCTAAATTGGCTTGATCTTAATTATATTATTAATATAATAATTAAATACTATAAATAAATTAATTTATATAAATAATAATTTAAATATTTATCAATTTATGTATTTTAATTTTTTTATTTTATTTAAAAATTCCAATTAGGGTGCTGAACTTAAATCCATATGACTATAATTTTTAATTGAAGTAAGAAAATTGATGTGTTTACAATAAAAAATAAAAATATATATTAGAATTTAAATATTAATGAATTTGTGCATTTTAATTTATATATAATATTATAAAGTATATGAAATATATGAAATGCGTAAAATTTAAATGAATATAGTGTGATAGTGGTAATATTTACGAATTGATGGTGAAATGCGTAATTTCGTGTAAATTTCATGTGCTGTATGTAAAAACCCCTTTAACAAATTACACAAATTTTTTCATATTTTTTAAATAAATACATTTATTATAAATTTAGATAAAATTTATGAGCTATTTATTTAATTATTTTAAAAAAAACATATCAATTTTTATATAAATATTTTATGATAAAATATAAATATATTAAATACTAATTAATATTTAATCATAATAAATAAATTTAAAACTATTTAAATAAAATTTTAAAATTAATTTATATTTAAATTAATTAAATTTATTAAACAATTGAAAATTTTAATTTATAATTAACTTGTCGGAATTGAATCTAAGATTTTAATTTTTTAATTAAAATTTCATGATTTTTAAATTGATATTAGTATTTGAAATATTCATAAAATTTAGTTATTAGTACTAATTTTAATAAAATTTTTAAGGCTTATCAAATTAAATTAAAAATTATGCACTATAATCTAAATTTAATATTTAGTTCCAACTAAGTTATATTTTACTTGATTTAAATTTGATTTCTTTTTTTAATTTAAAATTAATTTACATATAATTAAATCAATTCAATTTAATTATTTATAAGCAGAACATTCAATTTAATAAAAGAATTAATTTATATATTTATTTATGTTATAATATATAAAGACTTTTAATAACCATCACTAGACTAAAAGTTTAAATTAAAATTTTAAAATAATTATCGTTATTATTAAATAATTAACATTATATGTTATCAAAAAAAAAAAAAATATATATATATATATATAAATAAATAAAATTTTAATTCAATTTAACAAGAGAATAGTAGACCGCAGGAGAAAAAAATTTATTGGGTTCGGAGAGCTCGCTACTTACCTTTTCATACACCAATTAAATAGCGACAGCTGGTAGCGGCGGCCCACTGCAGCTGGGTTCAAAGATCAATGTGCTTGTTATAGGCAAAATGTACTTGTTATGTATTTATAACAGGCATATTTATGTTTATAGGCATAAAGGTGCTTGTTATAAGCATAAATGTGCTTGTTATCTGCTTATAAGTTATAACAAGCATATTTATGCCTATAACAAGCACATATATATATCTATAATAGCCTATAAAAAAATACATTAATACCTATAACAAGTACTTTTATGTCTATAATAAGCATTTTTATGCTTATAACAAACGCATTAATCTTCGAACCTAGCTGTAGTGAGCCGCCCATTGCCAGCTATCGCCATTTAATTGATGTATGAAAAGGTGACGTGACGAGCTCTCCGAATCCAATATTTTTTTTCCGGAGAAAGAGAAGGGGAGTGATAGCCTGGTAGGAGAGAGAAATTTTTTAATATTCCAAAAGTTCAACAATTTGATAAATTTTTTTTATTAAACTTTGATAATAAATGAGCATTTGTTTTGTTATTATCTTAATATTATATTATATAATTTATACGTCTTAACATTTAGACATTATCTCTTGATTAGTAATTTTATAAAAAATTATTTATAAATATTATTAAATTAAATAATTAGTTTCTCTATTAATATAATATAATATCAGGATAATATTGAACCAAACGCATTCTGACTTTAATTATATAGTAAAATAGATAGATAGTATCAATTTATCTTATGCTAAGAGAAGCTTCGATTCTATCAATTTAATTTGACTTTTTTGGTGCGAAGATCAAATCAGGACTAAAATCATACTAGTTTAAATAATAATAATAATAATAATATATAAATTTTAATTCTACACAAATGCTAAGGGAAGCTTCGATTCTATCAATTCAATTTGACTTTTTTGGTGCGAGGACTAAATCAGGACTAAAATCATACTAATTTAAAATACAACAATTATAATTATAAATAAATTTTTTTAATCATTCTACACAAATTTTAATATTAAAAAATATTATTTTATTGTACATACTCAATTATTTTTAATAAAAATATATACTTTATTTCACATCCTAGATCAAAATATTTGAATCGAGTATTTTGGTGCAGGATGTAAAATAAAATTAATTTTTTTATTAAAATTTTTTTAGTATGTGAAGTAAAATAATATTTTTTTTATATTAGAATTTGTGTAGAATAATTAAAAAAATAAATTTATTATTATTATTATTATTATTTAAATTAGTATCATTTTGGTCCTGATTTAGTCCTCACGTCAAACAGGGCTGAACTAGTAACGAGTCAAACCCGAGCCTCACTTTTGCACTAGGAGTTTGCGGGTTAGTCGTGGGTCATCATGGGATATTCATCGTACGAATGGGACTAATAAACTTCTTCCTCAATTTATCAGAGGGTAACTTCAGACTATACTTAAAATTTAATATTAAAAATTAACTTTATTTCACATCCTACACACATTACCAAAACAATAACCAACTTATATCACATCCCTCACATATCCCAACATAATAACTAACTTTATATCACAACCCTCACAACTTTCAATAAAAAAATATCTCTATTTAAATTTAATTTTAACCTTATTAAATTTAAACTTGATAAACAAACAGGCCCAACATATATATATTATTGTTACATCCTTCTAGTTCTTCTAGAGGTACATTTATTTCTTGACTCTATCTTTCCTTATTAGTCTCTTACATTTTTCGACCTTTTACAGCCCTTCATCATTATCATGCCTTAAGAAATATATAGTTATTATCAATCTTTATTAATAGATTCTAACAAATCAAATGACATGTGGCGCTCATCCATGCACCTGCAAAAGAACATTTTAAGGCCCTGTTTGGCAATGAGCTAAAAATCATAACTAAAATTATCAAAGACTAAAATCTTAAATTTATTTTAAAAAAATATTAAAAAATTATTTTATATCTCATCTCACACAAATTTCAACATTAACAATCACTTTATTTCATATCTGATGCAGCGCGAGGATCGATTTTAACGCGATCCTAACGCTACCAAAATTAGGATTGTGCCTAGGACTAATTTTACTTAGAAGAATACTATTCTAGGGACCCAAATATGCAAATTAATTTAACTATATGATGCCAAGGAGATTAACCAAAATATAAACAAATTATACTATCTAACAGCATTTGCATATTCACGTAACATTCATGGAGTTTCTAAAAAATTAAGTATAATTCGTGCAAATTCAGTAAACTTTTGCAGATTCAGATAAGATAAACTATCAAATTAACACGGATTAACTAATCAGCATAAACTGAGTTACCTTTCACATGAGATTAAAGAGCTTGCTGTTTAGGTCCAATTACATAATTCCTTTTTGATAACAGATTTAAATTGATATTAAAATCAAATGAAGAGGAGCAGGGAAATCATTAACTGCAAAAAGCTTGGCATCTTGGATTTACAACAAATTAAACATATAGGAAAATCAAGTTGAATAGGTGGCTCAAATAATTATTAAAGCAACTGAACATATTCAAATCCTGAGTACAAACGGAATGAAATCAGAACTAAAGAGCTGAATCATGGAATTAAACCCAAGGCTAAGAAGAACAGAGATGAACCCAAATCCTGAACAGAAAAAAAAAAAAAAGAAAACCAGGGAAACCTGCAGCCCCTCTGCGTTCCCGGTCCGAATCGACGCCACCTGCGTAGATTCGCTCGAAGATCAAAAACCAAGGAAACCTGCAGCCCCTCTGCGTTCCCGGTCCGAATCGATGCGCAGATTCACAGCGAAAGGAGTAAACTCTCCACTCAAAATCAGGTAGAAATCATCAACAGCATCCGGCTCCCTTCTCTGAGTTTAGCTTTTATAGAAGAGGAAGATGGAGTGGAGGTTGCCGGCCAAGCGCGGGATCGTGGCTGACGTGCCGAGTAATGCGTGGAATCAGTTGGACGTAGTCACCTGGACTGGACGCGAACTGGGTTCGGCAAAGCGGGCGCGGTCCCCTTCGGCTCGGCAAAACGGGCGAAGCCTCGATGTGACGCGTCGGCGAAGCAGGCGCGAGCACCTTCCGGGTTCGGCGAAGCAAGCGCGGCACGTCATGGCGAGCCGGAGCAGTCGAGCGAAGCAACCCGGCGGAGACAGAGCCCGTCGAGCTCGGCGCATCGCAGATCAGCAAGGAAGAGAAACCCGTTCCATTTCTAGGGCTGGATCTGAATTTTTATGGAGATATTACAGCCAGGTCCTCATAGTTTAGCTGCATCAAAAGAAAGTCCCAAGATTTGCCTAATTTCGAATCAAACTGGTTCAAAATGAACTATTCTTGAACCCAATTTGATCTGACTCACACATAAGACTCAGACTCACCCACCACATATACATGACATCAAAGTGGGCATTCCCACCGAAATAAACAAAATGTTCGACTCAAACAACTCGAATAAAATGCAGAAATAAAGATAACTTTGTACAAGGTAATAAATTGTTATAATCTACGCTCGAGGTCGTAGATTATAACGAAGTCATCGGTGCTGGTGATCTGGCGCTGCATCAATATCTAACATAATTTTCAATAAATCAATTAATTTTATTTTATATTTTACATAATTTTTAATATAATTAACTTACTTTATTTCACATCATACACATTTTTCAAAAATGACTAATAGAATGACAGGCGGTGTACTACCACTTGTAGAAAAAACTCGAAGCTCAAAAATGTTTAGAATTTGGACTTGACTCAAATTGATGCAAACCTACCTTAATATTGATGCTCTACTATATTTAAAAAAAGAGATTTTTATCCGTATGACACAAAAAACTTCAATATTTACTTATTAGACACCCTAAAGTTAAATATTACATGACACACACTTATTTATTTTAATTTTACAACCAACACACCCTAGTTAAAAAATCCTTACATTTTATTTAAGTAAACTATACTTAAGTTATGTTTTAACTTAAATATGGTTCATACGAATAAAATCTAACTCCTTTTGTATCTTAAATTAAATCTAATCGTTAAGATGAGCATCTAACGATTAGATTTAAAATATTCTACATAAATAATAGATTTAAATAGTTTTTAACATGTAAGATTTAAGTTAAGGTGCACCGAGAGTTAGATTTTATTCCTATGAACCTTATTTAAGTTAAAACATAACTTAAGTATGGTTTACTTAAATAAAATATAAGGATTTTTTAACTAGGGTGTGTCGGTTTGTAAAATTAAAATAAATAAGTGTGTGTCATGTAATATTTAACTTTAGGGTGTCTAATAAGTAAATATTGAAGTTTTTTTGTGTCATACGGGTAAAAATCCCTTAAAAAAATTTGGTCTAGGATATAAAATAAAATATATATTTTTATTAAAAATTATTGAGTATGTGAAGTAAAATAATATTTTTTATATTAGAGTTTGTGTAGAATGATTAAAAAAAATTATTTATTATTGTTATTATTATTTTTTAAATTAGTATCATTTTGGTCCTCGCGCCAAACAAACCTATGAGACTATCAGGGCTAGCCCCTCTGCTTGTTTGGTTGGAGGATAAATTTGAGTAAAGAAAGAGAAAATATTTTATTTTATAAAATTGATGGGAAAGAAATTTATTTTAATATTGGGAGGTGTGTTGGATGTGAAATAAAATTAATTTTAAGGTTGAAATTTGTGTTGAATGTGAAATAAAGTTGATTTTTAAGAATAAAATTTGTGTTGAATGTGAAATAAATTTATTAAAATTTATAATAAAAATAAAATATTATTATTTTAATTTTTAGCCCATTTTTGGGGCTTTCCCAAACAAGCATATTCAAAAATTTGAGGCAACTATTCAATTGTTTATCACGTCTAAAAGAAACAAAAATATCAAGTTCTAGTTGTTAGAAGCGACACAAAAAATGTTATATTATTAATAGTATCATATATTGTTGTCATGATTAATAGATGAGACATTATGCAGATGTTATATATTTACAATAACAAAATATTATTGCTTGGTTTTATTAACATTAAAAAGGTTATCACTAAAATAATTAAAAAAATGAACTTGTTTATAAATTATATATTTCCTTTCAAAAAAAATTATATATTTAGCTATTGCCATACAATTATAATAATAGGTTGTCATTAATCTTATTAATAATGCAAAGATTACCATTACAATTATTAATGATAAAAAAACTTTTCATTACAACATTAATTAACATATTAAATTATTGTAATATAATTATAATGATCACATAATATATGAAATTATTTTTTTACTTGTATGGATGATGAAAAAGTTATCATTAATCTTATTACTAATAAGTACATTGTCATTACTTTGTAAATGATATAATAAGATAGTATGTCACTTACACTAATCTAAGTTCGAGATAATTTTTTAAATAAAAATTTTAAATATAAAAATTAATTTTATTTCACATCCAACACAAATATAAACATTAGAATTAAAAGTATTTCGTATTTTATATATTTTTTAGTATTAAAATAAATTTATCTTCTAGTAAATTTAAAAAATAAAATATTTTTTCTCTTATCTAAAAAAATTTGAACCAAATGAGGCCTAATGTGCAAATCCCAATAAATGTTTGATACCACTCTCGTGTTAACACAAATCAAAACTTATCAATCAATACAACAATTACCTATTTTACACACACAACGCTAAATTTGAACAAAAATATATACACACAAAAACACAGATAAAAAGCCACTTCAACATATATAAAAACGAAAAAATAAAAGGAACTTTTCTATTAACTATAAAAATTAACTTTATTTCATATCTAATATGAATATGAATATTAAAATTTTAAATATTTCATAATTTATATACTTTTTAATATTAAAATCAATTTTTCTTTAATTAAATTAAAAAAAATTCTCTTTTCAAAAAAGAAAGTTCGAACCAAGAAGGTGCAAATCAACTACACGAGAGACCCAAAATGACAGCAAGAAGGAGAGTATAATTAATTTAATAACGATGAGTGGAAATCAACTTGTCAGTTTAATTGAATTAATCACGATCCAAATCTGACCGTCATACAACGAGAATGGATTAAAAATTAAATCCAGATTTGATCCATGACATGTTAGATTGGATTTTCGAATCAAAATTTTAGGTTGGTTGGAGTCTCACCTAAATTTTAATTAATCAACATCAATTATTTTTTAAAAATACTTACAAAAACTATTAATTAGTTTTAATTTATATATAAAGGCATTTACACACATATTTCTTAATTCTAATTAACTAATGACAGTCATACTCAGGCCATCCAATCACTAGCTTTTTCAAAAATTCCCTTCTTAACGCACTACTAGAATTCAAACCCGAAATGTACTCTAATATCAATTATTAATAATCTTGACTACCAACTCTCCTAAAAGCTTAAGTTGATAAAAATGACGCAATCAATTTACTTATTAAATTATGCACCCAGTGCCCAAGAGTCGAACTCAACCTTTTTTTTGACAATAACACGTCTATCTATAGTTATTCAGGCAGAGCAATAGTATTAAGTCAGTGACACCCACACTCAAGCCATTCGGTTACTATTTTTCCAAACACTATTAAGTCTCAAATTATTAGCATTTCATCTAGGTTTATTAGAATCTAAATAAAATCCTCATTTTATTGTTATTTTTGCTATTATTAATGAATAATAAAGTGAAATGATCCAATTGAAAGATTTTTTAAACTATAGTAACCTATTTGAAAGAATTGTAAAGTAAATGGAAGATTTTATAAGCTATAGTTTGTATATGGTGTAGGTATTATCTTATACTAATTTATTAATATAGTTTTGATGTCATAATATCATTCTAAATAAAGAATATGCTTCATTCAATATATTAATTAATATAAAATTTAACTTGCATTAAAATTAATCTCATAAAATACATCATATATAAATTTTAATAATAGAAGCTATTAATATTTTTGAATATAAAAATTAATTTTATTAAATAAAAATTAGAAAACAATACAACAAAAAAGAAAAAAAAACAACAAAATTTCGAAATATATAGATTCCACTAGATAAAATCCAATTAATAAAATAAATTTGAAAACTTTATTTAAAAAATAATTATGAATTATTTTTATGGGAATTATATATGTAATTTCTAAAGAATAATTTTTTTACTCATTTAAATTTACAAAATGCATTTTTTATCAAACTGAAGAAAATCTAGCCTTCTATCTTGTAAAGTATATAAAAAAAATTTAATCATTAGTCAAGATAAATAGGTGTAATTCATAATTATATATTCAAAATATCAGATAATATATATAAATATTTAATTTTAGGATTAATGAATAAAAAAATTATGCCTGTATATAGATTAGATTTTAATTCGAGATTCAATTAATTTAATAATTAAATGTATAATTTTTTATATTCGACTCTTTGGTCTGGTGATCCAACCCGATACTTTTGTAATCGTTAGATCGAATTTTTGTCCTACGGAGATCCGATCTAACATTGATCCAACCGTTTAAATTACTAAACTTATATAATAAAATATGTAATTTAAATTTTCAATATGTAACATTAGAAGCAGGAGTTTTTATATTTTTGATAATCTTTTAATTATTTTAAGGAGATCTACTTATCAGTATTTATTGTAAGATTCTCCAAATCTTTTTTTAAATAATCTATACTAATTATATCATTATCTGATAATTTTTTAAAAAATATTTATGTAACTTCATTTTAATTTTATTATATATATACATATATACAATAAAAGTTAATCAATAGTTATTGTGCTTTTATTTTAAATAATTAATGCTTGATTAATAAAAATTTAGCCTAAACTCAAATCCACTCCAAATTTAATCCAAAAATTAAATTCAACGTGGGTCGTAGATAGGGCTGTTATCGATTCAATTTCGAGCTAAACAAATATTGGCTCGAAATCGGATCGATCACATTTCGATCGACCCGAAATCAACTCGAAGTTGATTGGCGGCTCGAGTCAATTCCAATCGACTTTGAGCCGATTTCGAATTATTTTTTAGCGGCTTTAAATAATAAAATCTCAATTTTTTTTCGAGTCAATCTAGAAACTGGCAGGCTCGACTTGATCCAGCTCGAGATTAGCTCGATTTATAATATATATATTATATATATAACATGTATTTTTAATTCGAGACGATTTCGAGCTGGATCGAGTTGAGCCTGCCCCAGCTCAAAATCGACTCGTAATTATTACCGAGTTAAATTTTTGGCTCATTAGTCGACTCGTTTAAATCGACTTGATTTCGATACGATCTAAAATCGATTTTTGATTCTTGATCCATATTAACACCCTTAGTCGTAGATGGGATCTAAATCGAAGCTATCTGATCCTATTTTGACTCGATCAGAATTTATATTTTATACGAGTCGAATTTGAATTAAATTTGAGGTAATATATAAAATTCTTTTATATTATTTTATTATTAAAAAGAATGCAAGACATTGGACTGGGACATGATTGTGCATTCTGAGGCGATAGCAAAGGAATCTGGGGATCATGCGGTGAACCCGCCCCCTTCCCCATCAATTATTTATTGTTATCGATTTTTATTTTATATTTAAATATTATCTTTTTTTTTAATAATAATATCTTTAATTAATTTTCTAAAAATTATAAAATCAAAAAATAATATCTAAAATATTATGATATTTAAAGAATATAATATAATATAATATGGCATTGAAAAAAAAAAACTCCCTTAATTGAATCTTAGGTTTATTGAACTGAGTCACGAATTTTAATTGATTTCACTACGAAAAATTTATAATTTAATACGATAAAATGCTCTTATTAATTTCATTTAATAAGGATAAAAATTTCCTGTCAAGTTTTTATTAAATCTTTTCTTGTTAAGTGAAATTTAGTATGAATCACAGTGCTGAGATTTCTTGCTAACTAAAATGTAGTAATTAATAATGACTTCTCTCCTTGTTAAAGTATGAGATTTAGCATATATTTTAACAAAAAAAAATATTCTTGTTAATTTTTTTTTAATATGTAAATTTTTTGTAGTGTTTAATACAATGATGTGTTGTTTGTATATATGCACATTTTAATTTTGATTAGAATATTTATTGGGTAAACTTAATTTTATATTTTAATATAAAAATCTTATTTTTTTATTTTTTATATTTAAAATTAACAAAATTCTTTGGAGAGCATAAGTATCTCAATTAAAGCTAGCAGTAACTCAAATTTGA
Source organism: Apostasia shenzhenica (assembly GCA_002786265.1). Taxonomy (NCBI): domain Eukaryota; kingdom Viridiplantae; phylum Streptophyta; class Magnoliopsida; order Asparagales; family Orchidaceae; genus Apostasia; species Apostasia shenzhenica. The sequence continues at coordinate 908,708 of KZ451895.1, forward strand.
ATTAAATTGAAATAAGTTGAGCTTAAGCTGAGTCTAACTTCACTCAAAACTTTTCTATTTTGAGTTCAAATAAAATAAAACAGTAATCCTACAAACGCCAAGCAAGCTTGTCAATATTATCTAAAAACAGCACATAAGATTTTTTTATCAAAAAAAAAGTACATAAATTTGAAATTATTATCGACGCTAATTGAAAAAATTAATAGTCAAATATGATACTTATCTACTTATACGTCGTTTCGATACAATGAAAAATTTCAATAGTTCCAACAAAGAAATGAGCCGTTTGTAGTGGCATTAATGGTCTATCGGAAGATAAACGATAGTTAGGTGAGCATTACAATTAGGGCTGTTCAACTTGTGTAGTCGAACTGACAGTTCGGTTTGGCTCTTGAGGCCCAAATTGCAGCTATTCGATCAGAGAATTTTCTTGAAAGAATTTATGTCTTTTTAGCCTAAGTTTTTTGAACTGAATTTTTTTAGTGGCCATGTCCCGTTAAATTATCCTCTTAACTCTAATTGTTGGTCATATCGATAAAAAAAATAGTCTAGAATTTTGATGTACTAATAAAAAATATCAATTATCTAATAATTATTGCTTAAATTTTAAGTAGCAGAATTTGCCTAGATAATATGAAATTCATACATGTGATAGAAGAAACATTAAAATAAATAAATAAATTGAAAAATAAATCTTTGAAAAAGTATAACATGCATATCTCATTAGCATAAAATCTATCATATTATTAAAATAAATAAATATATATTGTATGTTGTGATTTGTGATCAAATAATTAATAAATAAAATGTAATTAATATTTATGCATAATATATTTAAAAAATAATTATCTACATGCCACACTATTTAGTTTTATTTATACTCTACCCATCCATTCTTAATTAATTACGCTATGCACACTCAAAACATTACAAAATCTTACATACACACAGTTGAGTTAAAACTTAATCAAAATCTATTTGAAAAAAAAATATTCTGTTAGTAAATCATTAAAATTATATTTTTACTCTTAATAGTACATATTTTTTCTCTTCCTCAATACCACACTAAAGCATTGATTTGTCCTAAAATCAATTCACATCGCGGATGTCTTCTTCCTTTGCCGCCACCTAAACATTAAAATTTTAAGATTTCCACTCAAAATATATTTAAATATCTTTAAGGGGGCGTTTGGTTCAGTGTTATCTCAATGTCAATGTCATTTAGATGTCATGTTATCTAAATGTCATTGTTATTCGTCAATGGACATTTGTTTGGTTCAATGTTATGATATTAGAAAATATCAATGCTATTCAAATTATTTTTGTTTAGTTGGAAGTCATTGACATTATAATAATAAATTGACGGTGTTATCTTGAGATGTCGCTTGATTTGGGGTGACATCTAGATATCAGCATGTAATGGCATTTTTGTAATTTATTATAATGTTATTTAAAGATGTCATTAAACCAAACAATTACTTTTTAAAGATAACATAACATAATATTGAGATAACACTGAACCAAACGCCCCCTAAAATAATATGATGAACGGCCCAAATTTTTTGTAATCTAACTCGTTATAATAAAAATAAGTTAGAATATGTATATATAAAATTTTATAATATTTTGAGTATATATAATATAATTAATTAAAAATAAATAAATAAAATTAAATTATGTGATATATAAATAATTATTTTTATATTTAATCAAAGAGATACAATTATAACTACATGCCACCATGCCGATAGACATGCGGAAAGCGCGCCCACAGTCCCGCGGCCGAAACCGCCAATAAACCACGCCACGCGCGGCGGCTGGTCATTATCTGGTACGAACTCCACGAAACCGGGACACCGCTTTTCAGAATTCCAAAACCGCCGTCTTTTTTTTTTTGTTTAATCTAACAGCGGTTTCCGGTTTCCGGATTCATAGAATCCGCTCCCCGGCTATGTGGCGATACCCCAGCAGCCCCTGTGCACGTCGTGGACGCCACGCGCCGGTCCTCCAGCTTCCCCTGCATGCGCTTTCGTCCTGTTCTCCCTCTTTTCCCATTCTACCCCTACATCCAACATAATATCTTTGTTTTAAGATAAATTACTATTAGGTGCTTATAATTTTTAACAAATATAACTGACTCAATTTTAAGCCTTATTTAGTTCAAAGTAATTTTTTTGCCCAACGTAAATTTTAATTATAAAAATTAACTTTATTTCATATCTAATATAAATATAAATATTAGAATTTAAAGTATTTCATATTTTACATACTTTTTAATATTAAAATAAAATTTTCTTTTATTAAATTTAAAAAATAAAATAATTTTTTTTTCTTTTACTAAAAAAAAAGCTTGAACCAAACGAGGCCTAAATAGCTTGTTTATACAAAGAATGCATGAGATCTATTTTTATTTAAAGCAACTCAAAAAATATTTAAAAGAATTTATCTAATTAACCAAAACTCATATTTCTCCATTAATTTTTGAAAAAAATAATATTATAATATAAAAAAAATTATTAGATACTTATAATTTTTAACAAATAGATTTAATTTTACAGCTTGTTTGTACAAAAAAATGAGTTGACGCATAAAACCTATTTTTATTTAAAGTAACTAAAAAAATATTTAAAAGAATATCTCATCAATCAAAAACTAGTATTTCTCTATTAAATTATTGAAAAAAAATATTATTATAATATAAAAACTTTATTTTCTATAATTTTTTTTACAAATAGAAGTAAAAATAACATCTTTAAGACTATATTTAGAAATAAAATTTCAAGTATATATTATTAAAATTATGGGATTTTTACCCGTATGACACAAAAAACTTCAATATTTACTTATTAGACACCCTAAAGTTAAATATTACATGACACACTTATTTATTTTAATTTTACAACCAACACATCTTAGTTAAAAAATCTTTACATTTTATTTAAGTAAACCATACTTAAGTTATGTTTTAACTTAAATAAGGTTCATAGGAATAAAATCTAACCTCATTTGTATCTTAAATTAAATCTAATCGTTAAGATGAGCATCTAACGATTAGATTTAAAATATTCTACATAAATAATAGATTTAAATAGTTTTTAACATGTAAGATTTAAGTTAAGGTGCACCGAGAGTTAGATTTTATTCCTATGAACTTTATTTAAGTTAAAACATAACTTAAGTATGATTTACTTAAATAAAACGTAAGGATTTTTTAACTAGGGTGTGTTGATTGTAAAATTAAAATAAATAAGTGTGTGTCATGTAATATTTAACTTTAGGGTGTCTAATAAGTAAATATTGAAGTTTTTTGTGTTATACGGGTAAAAATCTCTAAAATTATTATGTATTGCTCAAAAGATAATGATAGTTCTATTCACCAATAAACTATAACATAATTAAAAATTTAGTTTGAATTAAAGTAAACTTAATCAGCAAGTTTTGGACTTTAAGATCATAAGAAGTAGTGTTTGATAAAAAAAAATAAGTACAACTAAAATTAAAGAAAAATTAAGAAGCCATTAATCCTACTTTTAAATACACCCTATGATTAAATAACTCTTTGTAAAATTAAAAGAATTTAGTTCTTATTTTTTTAATCATATTTAGAATCTTGCAATTAAATTAATTTTATTCATGTGTTTATATTCAATGATTTATTTAATAGAATGATCTAAGTATTCTTTTCACTAACCCCTTTATTTATTTTTCTCTTTCTTGAAAGTTAAGTCACTTAGAAGATTTGTTACAATAATAATTTTTCTTCATGCCCAAGGAAAGCCAGAAAATGAGAGTGAAATTGAAAAAATTTCAAATTTTTTAGTTAAATAATAAGTCTGACATTTAAAAAGAAAATTATGACAACATTCTCATCCAATATAATCCAATAATAAAAAACTTATTTTAATTATAATAATAATAATAAAAGAGAAAGGATTAACATTAAAAGATATAAAATTCTAGTATTCTTTTAAATTTTATCATAAACACAATAAGTTTCTTTCATCTAATTTAAAATTTTTATTACTAGTCTATTTCAATTCAAAGCCAACACTTTATTAGTACTCAAACAAGCTTCTTTCTTATAGCTTCTATTTATTTGACAGTTCAAAATTAATATGATTTAATTTTAAATAATTATATCATATCACACATAAAATTTAATATTAAAAATTAATTTTATTTCACATTATACACACATTACCAAAATAATTACTAATTTATATCACATCTATGACATATCTCAATATAATAACTAACTTTATTTTATATTATTTAAGGCTGCGTTTGGTAAAGCTTTTTGGTATGAAAAAGTGCTTTTTCATAAAGCTAAAAGTTAAAAATTGTGTTTGGTAAAATAGCTTTTAAACCGTTTTCAGCTTTTAAAAAGCTGAAAAACAGCTGTACGGAAAAGCTGAAAAAAAAGCTTTTTGAAACAGTGATTTTGCTCTAATTATTTATGGACAGAAATACCCTTAATAATATTTTAAATCCTAAATTTTAAACTATAGAATTCAAAATCGGCTTAAAGTAAAACTTGGCAAAAAAAAATTAAAAAAGTTATTATTAGTGTATACAATTTTTCATATTTTTTACATATACTATATAGTTGATTAAATTTTTTGTAAAGAGAAAAATAATACAAAATTTAACTCATAGCAAATATATTTATAATATATAAGATAAATTTTATTTATTTAAAAAATTTATAAATAATATGCAAATAAACTAAATTTAATTATTTAATAGAATAGATTAATTATTATCCATTTATAGAATACATATAATAAAAAGTATTTAAATTAAATGTCTAATTTGGGCAAAAATAATAATATTTTAGACAGCACAGCAGATTAACCAAACAGTTCTGCTTTTGATCGTAGCTTTTAACAGTAGTTTGTCAAACATATAAAACAGTTTTATTTAACAGCACTTTTTTATACAGCTATATAGTACAGCACTTTTTCATATAGCACAGCAATGCCAAACAGAGCCTAAAACTTTTAATAAATTAAAATTAAATTTTACAAACAAATAAACCCTATGTATCAAGGAGAACATCATAAAACCACTTTTTCAATAATCCAAAATAACAGGACTAATAAAAAGGTATATCAAACTTCAGAGAGCTGTGAATAATTTACCGACAAGGGCATATTGGGAATAAAAAACCATGGAAAACCACTTTTCCAATAATCCAGAAACCACTGGCTCGGCTAACCCGCTTAAATACTGTGCTCCTCCTCAAGCTTCCTTCACCCGTCGCCTTCGCCTCGCTAGACCGTCGTCAGATCTTTTTCTTCTTCTTTAATCAGTTCATAGAAAATGAGGATCAGCTGCAATGGCTGCAGGGTTCTGCGCAAGGGCTGCAGCGAGAACTGCAGCATCCGCCCCTGCCTCCAGTGGATCAGGAATCCCGAGTCCCAGGCCAACGCCACCGTCTTCCTCGCCAAGTTCTATGGCAGAGCTGGACTCCTAAACCTAATCAACGTCGGCCCCGAGCATGTCCGCCCTGGTAGCTTCCGGATCCCCAATTTAATTTCTTCATCTTCTTAATTTCCCTTTGATGATCGAAGAGATTGGATCTGTACGTATCTGATTGATATAATCATCTAATTGCTTGATGCAGCAATCTTCCGATCGTTGCTCTACGAGGCCTGTGGCCGGATCGTGAACCCGATCTACGGATCGGTGGGGCTCCTCTGCTCCGGAAGCTGGCAGCTCTGCCAATCGGCTGTTGAATCTGTGCTCAGGGGATCTCCTGTCGTCCCGATCTCTTCCGAGACCGCATCCTCCTGGCCGGCGCCGCCGATCAAGGTGTACGACGTACGCCACGCGATCAAGAAAGCAGGGGTTAGAGCGGCGGCGGCTGAGCTTCACAAGTTCGGGAAGGGACGGACTCGGTTCAAGCGCACCGGCGGCGGCGCCGGATTCCCGGAGGCAAAAACCTCGCCGGAAATCTCCGGCCAACAGTGGTGCTTCAACTCGACGGTGGACTGGCAGCGGGCACCGAGCCACGAGTCTGCCGGCAGCCACTCTGCCGATGCTGTGTTCTCCATGGAGACGATGGAGGCGTCGCAGGTGAGCCAAGGTGAGACGAGCTATTCAGAGGCGGAGGTGGTAGGATTGGAGCTCAGTCTGAGGCTACCGTCGCCGAGCCCTCGGTCGGCACCGGCGGCTTGAAGCTCTGAATTCTCCGACTTGGTACACCCGAAGCAGGACAAAACCGTAGAATATGTTCCGAGTTTTGAGAGAGATCTGCTTTTTCTTTTTATATAGTTTTTTTTTTTTTTTTTTTTTTTTTATAAGCTTTGTGTGTAGGTTTGGAATAGCTCTTCTAGTTTGTAATATCTGGTAGTATAGAGAGAATATACTGTAAGTAAATTTACAATTTTGCTAAAAATAATTGAATTTAGGTAGACATTAGTGTGTATTTTAAAAAATCATAATGGCAATTAAATTTATTTTATATTCAACACAAATATAAATATTAAAATTAAATTTATTTCATATTTTATATATTTTTTAATATTAAATTAAATTTTTTAAATTATTTGTCAAATTAATTTTAACTTAAATTAAAATTAAATTTATACTTAAATTAGTTTAAAATTAATTAATAATTTAATAACTTAATCCACACTAAATGTGGAATCAAATCTTTCATAGGTAGTAAAAAAAATATTAATAAAAGAAATTTTCTATTATTACTCAAAAGATTAAATTGAGATTTTTTTAATCAAAATTTAAATTTTTATAAGAGCTATTTTTATAAAAAAAAAATATGTTTAGATGCAAGAATACCTCTTTATGATATATGTTCCAACTTCCAACAGAATATTTTATATTATATTGTATAAATAATAATTTAAAATTATTCTGATTATTTAAAATTTGAATTAATTAAATTAATTATTATTTGAAATTAATTTAGAATTATCAATTATAAATTAATAAATCAGGCCAACATAAAAATATAGTTGATATAATTTAATAGAGTCGTTTAAAGAATCTATGGACATTATAATTTTAAGTTCTAATAATTTTTACAATTAATTAACATTTTTAATTAAATTATTAAAATTATTAATTTCAAATTACTACACTAAAAATTTAAAATTACACTCTAAAATTTTTAAAATTAAATATATTTAAAGGATTTGAATTGTCCCTTGATATAGCCACTATATTAAAAAAAATCTTTATAAATGATTCATAATTAAATCTAAGTCACTATAATTCTTTATAAATGATTCATAATTATTCAAAATTTAGATCGATTTTTATACGATCATCCTTGACTAATATTAAATGCTCTATATAATAATAAAATTTAGTAGAGATTCATAATTAATCGTGTTCCAATCTTATATAATCAAGTTATATAAAATACTTTCATTCTAGTAATCACATTATTAACAATCCGGATAAAATTATTTTATTCTGAATGTAATAAATCGTGCTAATATTTTTTGAACTAAAGGTCTCAATTTTAATTCTTAATTACAGACTAATTTAGATTATTTATTTTAAATATTATCCTCTTGTATATAATATTTATATATAATATTTTAAAGTCATTTTTAAATAATCTAGGATTATCAGTTTTATAAAGCATCTAAATATGCAATCAATAATAATATTAAAAAAAATATTAAGTAATATAATTAATTAGCAAAATAACATATCTCATTTGTTTGTGGGAATACATTCCAATAGTTTACACTTGGATTTGGCGTTGCATCTTACTTGTACATGTGGCAACTTAGAGCTTCAAATTCATTTTTACTATCAAATCAGAGGAATGCTTGCTTCTTTTTTTAGGAACTTTAAGCATCGTCTACGAGATAAACTTAGCTTGATAACATCGGCTACAATGCAGTTCAACTGGATGGAGACCGTAATGTCGGCATCCTCTTGATGTTGTTCCTGTTGCAATATCCTCTTGATGTGTATTGACTCAAATCTTTCGATTCCTCAATAGCAGCAACTTTCACATTAAATTTTGTAGGTAAGCATCTTAAAATCTTTTCAACTACCTTTTGTTCTTCATAGATTTTCATTTGAGATACACGAGTTTGAATTCTAGAGAAAAAAAATGTTAATGGACTCACCTCCTTTCATATGGAGATTTTCAAACTCTCAATTTGATCGAACTCGGCTCTGATACCACAATTGTTGGTAATTTCACTAGTCTTGTGCTTCAGCTATACAGAAAGGCTTGAGTGGATTCAATTCCAAAACAACAAAAAACAGAGAAACCATGAATAAAACCTGCAAAACAGAGAACTACAGAGAATTGATCTTCTTTTCATGTTTTAAGATATAAAAAAAGAAAAATAGATCTCCAGTACATAGTAGTGGTTTAACTGACTCTACTTTTAAGCAAAAAAACAGTTGCTCGGCAACGGACCGTCTTCCTCGTTCGGGGAGTCTTCTGGCCAAAAACGGCGCTTCAAGGCGACAGCGGTTCCGGCGGAGGACTTCCGGTGGTCGCAGAACCACGTCTTCGCTGGCAGCCACTTCGCCGATGCTGTGGCCCAATTGGGACAGAATGAGACACCTTCAGGCTGAGTTCAGCCATTCAGGTGGAGGAGGTGAGGTTGGAGCTTAGTCTGGGGCTACTGTTGCAAAACCGGCTGCGAGCCGCCGCCGGCAGTGGCCAAAACGAGAAGCGGTTGCGCGAGGGGATACAGCCATCGATTGACGCCGGCGGTGACGACTGGGGATCTGGCAGTGTAGCTTGCGCTTCTGTTGGAAGCCTTTTTTTTGTTACAAATAGATCCCTCTAATTTAGGCTTACATTTATTCAGATTTTTTAGTTTTTAAATCAATTAAGATAAGTTATCTAATATAAGGTAAGTTTTTTAATATTAATAAAAAATTTAATGAATAATATTTTTTAATTAATAAGTTAATTTTACTAATTAAAATATTAAGTTAATATTTTAAATAAAGATAATATTCAAATTAATCTATTAATTAAAAAAATTCTCATTAAATATTTTAATTAATATCAAATAATTTATTTACACTTTAAATTAAATAATTTAGTTAGTTAATTTAAAAATTAAAAGGACCTAATTAAACTTAGGTTATTAAAAGCCCTTGGAACAAAATAAATTACTCTGTGATGCTGAGGCTCATATATTTTTAAATTTGTTCATAAAATTTTAGGGAGATTTACATACAGAACATTAAATTCATCACAAATTATGCATTTCATAATCTTTTAGTAAATATTATACATAACACTCTGCTTATGAATTTTACATTTATATTGTAACAATAGAAATATAAGCAGAGTGTGATATGTGTAATATTTACTAAAAGATGGTGAAATGCGTAATTTGTTGTATGTAAATCTTTCAAAATTTTAAATCTTTTATTCAGATTTTGGAGATTAATAGAGCATTTTAAATTGGTATATGAACTTCTAAATTTTTCATGAAAGTTTTTATGATTAATAGGTCAATTTAGATCTCGTCCTTAACATTTTTTTCTCGGGGATTAACTTAAAGCTTTCTATCAAGTGTAAAAAATTTTGTCAAAAATTTTAAAATTTATGAACCAATATGAAGCAGCCTATCAATCTCAAAGATTAGCGCGAAAGATTTCAGAATTCATGGACTAATTTAAAGTGTCATATCAACCTCCATACTCAAATTAATTTGCTACATAGGCCTTGTTTGCTATCCAAAAAAAAAATAAAAAAGACAAAATATTTTATATTATAGAATTTATGTAAAAAAAATTTATTTTAAAATTGAAAAATATGTAAGATATGAAATAAATATGATTTTAATATTAAAATTTATTTTAGATGTGAAATAAAGTTAATTTTTAAAATTTAAATTTACTTTGAATGTAAAATAAAGTTATTAAATTTTATAATAAATTAAAAATATTAAAAAAAATTTATTAATTTTACCTTTTTTTATGGTGCCAAGTAAGCCACAGAATATGTCAAGATATGTTATGCCATTCTTATATAGATTGGATTAGGGTTTTAAAACTTATTTTTAGTTTAAATTTAGCTTATTAATTGGAATTATCCGTTTAATAGTTTCAATGATTCCAATAGTTTTGATCTTAATAGATTCGATATAATACATGTCATATTCTTTGATTTTTTTAATTCAAAAATTGAAATTTTAAGAAATTTTATTTTATATATATATATATATTTGATAGATTATAAATGTGATAGTTTTCACAGAAACAAAATTGATACATTCCAGATTGATTTTTATAAAATAAAACTTACAAAACTCACCAATTTTTATGGAACTTAAAACCATTGGTTGGATAGTAATTAAAATAGTTAACAATACAAATTTAGGTTTTGCATTAATTTTTTGTATTATTATAGCTACCCACTTTTGTATGTTTGGCTCTACTATTATTTCGTTTATTTGCAAAGTTTGATTTAAAAAAAAAATTGAATGAAAATATTTTTTTATTAAAATTTATTGGTGATGTGAAATAAATTAGTTATTATATTGAGATATGTAAGGGATATAATATAAGTTGGTTATTATTTTGAAATGTGTGCGGTATGTGAAATAAAATTAATTTTTTATTTCAAATTATATGTATAATGTGAAATATAATTAATTTTTAATATTAAATTTTGTGTTAGGTCATATATTAGTTTAGAATTAATTAGGTTAATTCTAAATTAGCTAAACAAATAAAATCTAGATTGTCATGTAAATTTAAAAAACTTTAATTATTTAATTTTGATATTTAAATAATATGTTAAATATGTATAAAACTATTACTATAAAATGAAATAATTAGATGATTATATGTCACATTAATTATGTTAATAGATAAAGATGAAGTATAATATAGAAGTAGAATGATTTTTTGAAAAAGAAAAATTTGAAAAATAAAAATATATACATATAATATTGTATTTAAATAATATTATTTTATTTAGCAATGATTTGATACTTTATATTGTTGTAATATTATATTATTTTAAGAAATTAATTATTTAATTTCAATAGACTTTAAAGTTAAAAATGAGACTTGTAGTCAGAGTAAATTTAATAAAATTAGTTTTAATCTAACATCACATCATACATAAAAGTCTAAATTAAAATATAAAAATAATATATTTAAAATAAAATTAATTTTATTTACACATAAAATAATCAATTTATGCTATATTTATCACATATCTTAATATAATAATTAATTTATTTCATATTATTATTAATTTTTAAAATATAAAATCATCAAATAAATTCAAAAAATTAATGTAGGTATCAAATGATAGATATGCAGTCAGAGAGATAATGTATGTATAAATAGATTATATAGAAAATGATACCTACATTTATCAAAAAAAAAAAAAATACCTACAAACATATAAATAAATATAAAGAGTTAATTGTTGACATTGCCAATGCTTCTTAAAATCATAAAACAAAAAACAATATGTAAATTTTTTAAAAATATCTATTAGGTTCCTATGATTTGTAAAGCCTTTCATATAAGTCTTTTCATTAGAAATCTCATTAATTAAATGTCAAGTGACTAGCTACTTCATCCTAAAATATATACTATATATATCTTGATATGAATTGTAAATAAAGATATTTTGTAATTTGTAAAATTTTTAAATTAGGAAGAATAACATGTCACTCATAAAAAAAAAATTGTACTCATTTAACCTTAAAATAAGATATTTATATATATCACCATATTTTAATTAAATGCGTAATTATAAATTGCGCTCCCTCCATCAAACTGTTGGGGGGAGATCTAGCTCTTCATCTTATTTGAGGAAAGAAAGATTTAAGCATTCATTAATATGAAGGTGTGTGATTAATTTATAGGAATAATTATCTACATGTCACATCATTTAGTTTTATTTATGCATTACTCATCCATTCTTAGTTAATTACGCTATTTACACTCAAAATATTATAAAATCTTACATACAAATATTTTAACTTATTTTTATTATAATGAGTAATCATAATTTTTTAATAACCTAACTAAAGTTAGATTACAAAAAATCTGAGCCGTTCATCATATTATTTTAAGGATATTTAAATATATTTTGAGTGAAAATCTTAAAACCTTAATGTTTAGGTGGCGACAAAAGAAGGAGACATCTGCGACATGAATTAATTTTAGGGCAAATCAGCACTTTACTGTGGTATTGAGGAAGAGAAAAATATGTACCATTAAAGGTAAAAATATATTTTTAATGATTTACAAACAGAATATTTTTTTTTTCAAATAGATTTTGATTAAATTTTAACTCAAGTGTGTGTATGTAAGATTTTGTAATGTTTTGAGTGTGCATAGTGTAATTAATTAAGAATGGATGGGTAAGACATAAATAAAATTAAATTGTGTAGCATGTAGTTAATTATCCTATTTATAATTTATATCAAATTATAGAAACCTATAAGGAATTTGCCCAAGCATAATTTTAATAAACTTATTTTATAAATTTTTATGTGTTTTTTTTTTTGCACACATGACACGTAAAAGTATCATATTTACATATATATTAAACAATTAAAACTGTAATATTAAGCAGTGCACATTTTAGTTGTATAAATATTACGACACACCCTGGTTAGATGTTATAATCAGAATTTTTATTATAATAGAATATTCAATTAGAGTAAATATTTATAATAGATAATATTTATAGTTTATAAATTTTGGGAGTAAAGCATATTATATATATAATAATAATAATAATAATTTTACGTCATTTGCTAAAATTTGAAAATTTGTTTGCATTGTAAATCAAATTTGAAGAATAGAATTAGATATATATGTAAATGATATTTAGTGAATATATATACATATATATATTTATAAATAATATATTTAAATTTATGATTAATTTATATTTAAAAATATTTAACAATATTATAAAATTATCACTCGAAATTAATATTTGTATATCATGCTAATTATAATAAAGAGAAATGTGATTAAAGTAATTTAATATTATCTTATTAATATAATAATATTAAATTAAATAAATAACAATATATTTTCAAATACTACGAATTTTTAAATAAAAATTAAATATGAACATTTTAATAAAATTAGACCAAATGCCATGTTATCCAACCAAGTACTCGTTTTAATATTAAACAAAACGTCATTTGATTTAAATTTAAGATATAATACACAAATTTAATATTAAAATAGTAATATTTTATATCATATATATAAATCTTAAACATAAAAATATATTTATTTTTACATTTTTATATATTTAAATAAATAATAATTTTATTTTATATTAAATAAATTTGTAAATGATAAATAATTTTATTTCAATTTATAATATTGAAATTAATTATTTTACCTTTTTATCTAAATTTTTTTTAAAACATACTCAAAATAAACTTCATGCTGAAAATAAAAAAAATTTTATATCAATTTAAATTAATCTCATAAATAAGCCGTTATCCATATAGTTGATTGTCACTATCAAAATTTCTCTCCCCTCACCATTTTATTTTTGAGAAATTTATATAAACAATAACTTAATTACAAAAAATTATGTAATTTGTCATCAAAAATATAATTTTTTTATATATTATGATTAAATCTTATAAAATTACATATTTTACATAATATTTTTGAAAAAAATTATTAATTAAATTACTAATATATTTTTACAATCCTATCATACTGTATATTATTTATAAATATATAATAAAAATGTTTATTATATATTTAAATTTACAACGGAGTTTATATATATAGTATTAAATTTTAAGATTTAAAGTAAAGTAATTTAACGTACAAGATTTAATATTTTGGATTACAAGTTATAATTTTCAAGCACAGAATTTGAAGTATAATACGATTTTATCTGAAAAATAATTTTATAAAATTTTGGTATGATATATAATATATAATTTTTTATAATTAAGATATGTAAATATCTCTTTATTTTTTTATTTTTTTTGTAAAACACCGATTTATTAATTTTTGGTGATAGCATGAGCAATGGAAGGGAGCCATTTGGGCGTGAGCTTAGCGGATCCCTCTCCTCTCCCTTTCACCTTCTTTCATCTCATGTTTATTTCTCCTTATCGCATTTCAAATAAATTAAATTTTATTTTATTTTGGTATTTATCATTTTATTATTGATTCTGTCTAAAAATAATTAAAACAATATTATTGTTTTAAAACGTTTGTTAGTTTGAGGGCAATTGTATCTTATTTTCAATAAAATATTTTTTTTCCCGTGCTCTCAGCTTGCTCAATCACTGCAATGACTTTTTCTATTTTATTTTTAAAATCAAAACCAATTCATTATCTTTACTCTTGGGGCACATGTACATTTTAATTACAGATCATTTACAAATATGATGCAAAAGTCGATGGATATATCATAAATGTAACAACATTGTTGCACCCGGGTCCGCACCAGCACATCTGTAGTGTACACGTGGAGGACTACGTGGCATAAGCACTAAGAAAATTCGACGACGGACGCATGATAAAACGATGTCGACGAGCAGCCTTCGACGAACGGCCCATGACGAACTGTCCACACACTCAAGTACATGACAAAGGACTCCATGCAGCTTGTAAGAAGTGTGGTCTACTTGCACAATGCTCTGACCCAAACAGTTATTATTAGTGTAAAGCCAGAGACAGAAATTATTACTTTGAAGTGACTACCCAGAAATAAACTTAGGTTATAAAATCTTATTGTAATGAGGAAAAAGGAGACCGCATCTTATCTGATTCTCTTTTATCTCCTCCTCTTAAACTAAAGACTAACTACAGCCTAATTTTTTCTATAAAAAATACTATAATACAGTAAAATTCTTAAAAGCTGCCGACAGAATGGTGCCGTAGTTTTTCGCTTAGTTAGTTTTCATATAAAAAATCTCTTTTCTGACGTCTGACAGATTTTTGGTGTCAACAAGTATATTTATTCTATTTTTACTTTATAAATGTAATTTTGATAAATATAATATTTTATTTACATCTTATTAGTTGACGCAAGAGAATGTACGTTCAATAATACACATAATCATTGAATACTTATATAGTTCTATCATAAAAAAATATGAACATTAATTAATTTTTAGATTTGAAGGGCTATGTGTAATTCACATGCTTTTACGGTTAAAAATTGTAAATATTCAGCTTTGGTCTCTAATATGTAATTAACTATATTTACTGGGACTGATATGTAAATACTCTTAAATTAACGTGAAATAGTTTTAATTTACAGATTCAAACTTTGACTTGATCGCCGGCCCGATTGATTAATTATATTCTGGAGAGAGAAACAGTGTCTTCTTCTCATCAATAAAATTAGAGAGAGAAAATATTTTCTAAAAAAAAAAAATAGAGAGAGAAAAGCAAGTGGGGAGTGACGCGAGATGCAGAACCTTCCGCCTCCTCGCCATACGGCGCTTTGTGATTTTCTTCATTTTAAATAAAAAGAAAATTACGCACATATCATACAATCTCCTTTATTTACATATATATCACGTGTTTGTCTACTCAGATTTTAAATTAATTTTCACATCATATATAAATTTTAAAGTAAAAAATTAACTTTATTTTATATCTTATATATAATAAAATAATAAATAACTAATATTACATCTCTCATGTATCCCAATATCATAATTAAATTTTATTTTATATTACATACATATTTAAATAAAAATATCTTCATTTAAATTTAGCTTTAAATTTTTTAAAATTAATCTTTACAAATAAATATACTAAAACTATATTTATGCAGTTGTCTAATGGGAAAACAACAGTAATATTGTGAGTAAAAATGGCGCATGATAGCAACACTCTAGATTTTTTCTTTCCAAGAACACAACAATCAAGTATTGATTTCAGTCAGCTACATTAATTTTTTATTTTTATTGTGTTTTATCAAATAATAAATTCTCAGTATAATAAAAAAATAAAAAAATAATAAGTTCTCATTTATCTTTAAATATGCTAGATTCTTTTTTTGTTTTCCTATCTTTTTTTGTCTTTCTTTTTTTTTTAATACAGACGAAATTTAATAATTTAACTCTCTTTACTGGAGATTTCACTTGCCTATAATTTATATGTCCAAATTATCTAAGCTGGTTCTCCTAGAGTTTATTCTTAACTGAGGCAACCCTAATTTTCTCACAGGTATATTTATTTCTTATCCTATCTTTTTCTTTACAATAACACACTGCGGAGAAATACAGTATATAGTTTCTCACCTAAATCTAGCCTTGAACTAAGTGGATTACAAAAAAAACAAATACGACACATTACTTGAGAGGTTACTTATTTTTACTCTTTTTTCATATTCTTCCTTCCTTGGATAATAAAATTTGTTGCAATCTCGAACTATGCTTGGCTTCAGTCGATTATCTCTTTCTCCAGATTACTACTGCATACACTAACCACTCATCAAGCATGGTGAGTTTTGAGTGTGTTGATCACCATTATATTGCTCTTCAATGCTCCTTTTATGGAAAAATATAATAATACAATATTATTTTTTTATTTTGATCAGACGAGAGCAATGTTACATATAACAATCTGATAAGAGGTTAATGTAATATATGATCTTTTGCATAGTCCCACATAACGATATGATAAGTAGTTAATGTGATCACTTATTCAGAACTATTTGCAGATTCTTCACTCTTCTGATTAATAAAAGCTCAATTATTCAAGAAAATTATCAAAAAAATTAATTCATAAAAGAGTAGCTAAATCAAATTTAGAAATCTATTCCTCAACACAGTCTTTGATGAAGACCGATCGTTCCTATTCAGATCCCATCCTCATACGAAGATCTCCTTTGCTCAAGAACCTTCTTTAGTTATCAATTTTGATCATAAAGTATTGCTTTTTAATGAATAATTTTTTCAAAGAACTATGATTTTTTAAGCTAATTTTGTTCCAAGGATATCTTTAACTAATCTTAATTTTTTTAATTTTTTTTATAAAATTTGTTATCTCATCACATTATCTTCAATTTCTTCATTGCTGATATTGAATATGTATCATGCATTTAGTATTTAAATTATTTCATATGTAAATTAATAAGTTTATTTTAAAAGTAATTTATTTATTATTTATCTCATTTATTCTGTTTAAGTTATGACCACTGAAAAGTTTGTAGATTTGCCGTACCGTGCGATCGTTGCTACCCTGCCCGACGGGCTGCCCAACTGCCCTCTTCCGTAAATAAGAAATTCACTTATATAATATAATAATATTTAAAGTCAATTACTCTTTCATCTGAATTTAATTACATTTTTCATAAAGTTTTATATGTAACATTTTCTTAATTAAACAATTGAATTTTAATGCCATTAATTTTCAAGAGCAGCTTTGAAGGTATCCCTAACCTCAGTTGCTCGTGTCCATCGATCGATCCCTAGCGAATGAAATTCATTTTATTTATTTTATTTACTATTTGAGAAGATTTAAAATCTTTTAATTGTCTCCCGTCATCTAAAAAACACTTCAATATAAGATCTTACAGACTTATCTATGTATTTAAGCGTTGCTTTGATTCAAGCCGTGTACATAGGATCTTCATCCAGTCGACACAATGAGCAATTGATCCAGTTAGTAATTATGAAGCCAAAAAAATAGCATCTAAAGCTTATAATGGACTCCATTTATAGTTTACTCTTGGCTAGTCATGTATGCGTTCAATCGAATTAATACGACTCATTTAGTTTTACAATTGATATATCTGAATCATGAAACCTTTATTGGCCTTTCTTTGGCCTCCTCCAGCGTAAACCCAAGTTCTTCGAATATTTCAAGTCATTTGAACATGATTCATTTTTTAGCATCATTGACGAACTCTGACAAGTTGTGAATCTCGCGACTAGTATCCGCGTTACCATAGGTGAACATGTCAACTACCTACTATAAGTTTTTCGTCTTCTTCTAGTATAGTTATCATAAATTTTTTTCTCTATAAATAGGTGATTATGCCCTTAAAAAAAGGGCAGTCAATGATCACAGTCAGACGACCAAGAGAATATCATAGCTTCGTTTGATGATCTGTCTCCAATTTTCGTTCTCTTTTTTTCTTGGCTGCATTCATATTCTTAAATACAGCCGTGTATTTATCTACAACCAATCCCATTTATCTAGTGGAAGACGGGTATTTTTAGAGCAACATCTGTCATCAGTCTTCTCCAAACTCGATTAATCCGACTCCATTGTAATTGTGCTCAGACTTTGAGCATCTGCAAGTAATTTCCCATAATTTTTAATTAAATACGTCTAATTCCGCGGCCGGCGCCCGACGGCCTTCGTCACTCTCGTTGATTTTTCTCATTACATTTCTTTATTTTCTTTAATCTCTTATTTCGATGCTTTTGTTATCGTTCACAGCTTGCTGGCCTATAAGACTTCTCTTCTCCTTCCCTCTCCTTACCCTCTTCTTCTGCTTATCTTCTCTCTCTCTCTCTCTGTCTCACCCTTCAATGGCGAAAACATGTGCAATTAAGCAGAGCACTTTCTCCCCCGCCGGCGATCTGCCGGTCTTCAGCCCCAAGCCGCGGAGGATCTTTCCCTCCGCCGCCGCAGCCGCCGCCATCTCCATCTGGTCAACCCACGCCCTCTCGGCTGCCCCTCCTCCTCTGGACGCCGCCGAGGAACTCCGCATACTTTTCCGAAAGGTGCCCCCTTTGACTTTTCCTCAAGCTATCAACCGTCTGATTTCATCCAACGGTCCTGATTCGTTATCGTGCTGGCAGAGAGCTGATGAGATTCCGGATCCATCGGATCCGACGACGCCGCCGCCGTTCTACTGCGGTTCGCCGCCGACACGAACCGGTAACCCGGTGGTTCACGACGCCCGGTTCGGCGAGGCCGCCCCGCTCGCCCCGGTTCAGCTCGCCACCACCGCCGCCGGACCGGTCCCCGCCCCAGAAGGCTTTCCCGGCGTAAGGTTCGACCTGGGCCCCACCGCCGTCCGCGTCGTGGGCTTCGACTGCCTCAACTCCGGCCGTGGCCGGAGCCCCAGCGTACCCGCCGTCGCTTAGGGATAGATATGCAAATTCAGGAAAAGACGGAATAGGGAATGAATTTTCTGGGGAGAAATTTCCTACAGATCTCATAATTAGTATTAAATTACATTTCAATTAGACCCTCAATTCTATATGAACACAATATAGAAAAGAGAGGTAAACTAGTAAAAATATCTAATTTACATAGAGTTCAGGGCCATTAGAGAAATATCTCAACATTCTATTGAGGGGGGGGGGGGGTGCTTCGTTGGCTGATTATTTGAGATTAAACTGTATTTTTTTTAATCGAATAATCAATATTTTATTAGCTTTTAGGAAAATAAATTGTACAAAGAATGGTGAGAAGGCTTGAGTCTGTAATATATTATTTGTTGCATATTAACATCTATGAATGTCCTTTTTATCATAATTTTTTTTTATGTTTTTAAGCAATTGAGACAAAAAGAATTGTGACTTTAATAAATATAATTATATAAACTTTATAGAAGTTTCATATAACAAATTATATAATCTATATTTCTTTTTAAATTTTCATTAATTATAAGATATTTATATCCTCATAATTTTAAGGAATATGATTGTTCGTAATGAATTTATGCCAATGCAAGTTATAAAGTTTAATTCTAATAAAAAAGAGAGAAAAAAAAAACAACGTTACATGCCATTGAAAACTTTAATTTATGTAAAGAAGATAATATGTATTTAAAACTTGGAGTAATATTTAATATTTTAAGTATGTAAATGCTCAAAATTACTTTTTTTTTTTCGTTTTCAAAAATAATTACTATTTTTTTTTACACATGGCCACCGGCTCTATAGAATAAATTTATGAAAAATGGTAATTATATAAGGGGTTATGAGATAGATATTTTATTCTGTGTATATTTCAAAAAATAAAAATATATAATTTGAGTCCTTTCTGTATAAATTTTTTTTTATGTTAGTTCTTTTTAACAAATTCTATTGAATTTGGCTGTTAAATTATTATTTTTAAATTAAAAATACATTTTAGTATTTTCAATTACTATTATAAAATTATTTTAACTTCATCTTTATATATTATTGACTAAAATAGAAATTTTTAAAACTTAAATGTATCTTTTGAATTTTTAAAAATAGTAATTTAATTGTTAAATTTTTAGTTAAATTCATTAAAAATAACTTAAGTAAAAAAAATTGAACAAGAGGTTCTAAATGACACATTTTATTTTTATAAATTTGCATGAAATTAAAGGTTTATCTCAAATAAGAGGAACTTAAATATCTTATTTTTTTTATAAATTTATGTGAAATTAAAAGTCTAAAATGTAAAACAAATAATTACGTAAGGTTCTAAATTAAATATTGTAAGGTTCTAAATATCTTATTTTTTTTTTAATTTAATGAGAGAGAAATTTATTTTAATATTAAAAAGTATGTAAAATATGAAATACTTTAAATTCTACAAATAATTATGTACATAACACTCCATATTACCATAATTACGTGTATCACACCCATTTTCAAAAAATTACACTGCAGTTTTAGAAAAAGTATGTGGGGTGTAAGAAAAGTGTATGGAGTATAATTTTTTGATGTGTGGCGTGTAATTTTTAAAAAGAAATATTTGATTTGTAAATATAGTGTTATGAAGTGTTATGTATGTAAATATTCCTAAATTCTAATATTTGTATTTGTATTGGATGTGAAATAAAATTAATTTTTATAGTTTTAAGAATCTAAATATCATGACATCTAGATATCATCTTTTGATTAATAATTTTATAATCTAATAGAAGATTATTTATAAATATCATTAACTAAATAATTACTTTCTCTAAATAATATAACATAACATCAAGATAACATTGAACCAAATGCCCCCTAAGTATAAGCGGCTATAAGCAAGTCATGTGAAATTGTTCCATTTGATTTATCTTTAATATTATTGTAAGCGCAAAATTGGACGTTTTGCTTTAAATTAATAGAGCGACAAAACAAAACAAAAAAGAGTTATCAAAGTACTTCAAAGTTCAAATTGAAATAATGAAATAATTTAATAAAGTGGATCAATTTGAAAGATACTTTGAACTATAAGAACCTACAAGTAATTGTTCCTAAAATAAAGTGCTTCATGAATTATTTGTTATAAATTATTGTCACGTTAAAAACTATGATTTTTAAACCACACAAAAATCTAAACATGGACAACGAACGGGCTCAATTGGCATGTGGTGGAATTTCATCGATCGTCAATTTGCACCATTAAAATTTGTTGTGATTGATATGATTTAAATGATTGTACTTGATATTAATGCACCTTTTATGATTGAAATCATTGAATAAAATCAAACTATTAGAACTTTCTCTAACATTTCTTGCCGAATAGCTGCTCAACAGCAGCTCCTTGCCGAACAACTGCTCAACAGCAGCCCCTTGTCGAACAGCAGCTAAAAGAGATATCACAAGATTGTACCCTTCGTACTACTGTGTTAACTCAGCATTTAAGACAGCATGAGAGCCCACTCCCTAATCGTCCTTTGCAGGAGTAGGTGTCAGATGTGGCAGACTAAACCTACTATGTCTCTTACTCTTCAAGCTATAAAAAATGGAGAATTGCTCTCTCTAAGGACTATTCCTTTCTCTTTCTCTCTCTCTCTCGGGCTGAGTTGCCCCTCTCTCTCTTTCTCTCTTGTACTCATTCGGTTTCCATTTAGAGATCAAATTTTGTAAGAGGAGATTCGATTAATGGATTCAAATCGCTTGGACGGCGTCGTGGTTTTTCCCCTGGACATTCGGGTTTTCATGTAAAAATTGTCGTCTCATTTTTCACTGTGATGGTGTATTTTTTTGAATGTCTTTCCTAGGATAAAGTGAAATGTTATATTTCTATAATATTTGAATTATTTGTTTCTTATATTCAAATTAATAAATTATTATAACTATTACTCTATATCACTTTTGCTATGATACCACATTTTCCTAATAAAAACTAATTGTAATAACATTTATCAAAAAGCCAAAAGTTGTATTACACTTTGAATAATAAAAAAATAAAATTTCAATTATTAAAATAATATTAGCATCATAATTAATACA
Source organism: Apostasia shenzhenica (assembly GCA_002786265.1). Classification (NCBI taxonomy): domain Eukaryota; kingdom Viridiplantae; phylum Streptophyta; class Magnoliopsida; order Asparagales; family Orchidaceae; genus Apostasia; species Apostasia shenzhenica. The sequence goes on from KZ451895.1 coordinate 930,808, forward strand.
TCAATCATTTTTATTTATGTTAGACATGAGTATATCCGAAAGAAATTTGATAGTGCACTAATTGAGGATAAACATAGAGAAAATTGGCTTAAATACTTTGGACATATAAATCGTAGACTGATTAAAGCTTCAGTTAAAAAATCGAGCTATTGGATCTTGCCTATATACAAAGAGAAAGAGGAAGACTAAAGAAGATATAACAAGAAATTATAAGGAGTGATCTTAATTACTTAAATTTAAATAAAAATTTGATAATTGATAAAGCACAATGAACATAAAAAATTTATATAACAGATCTCACGTAATGAGATTAAAACTTAATTATTATTATTATATATTTATGTTAAATTTGAAATAAAATTAATTTTAATAATTAAAATTTATGTTGAATAAAAAGAATATCTCGAAGGTCAAATATGCACGTGCTGCTTCCCTCGTGCACCTCGTGCGCACTGCTTGACGAATTTTCAGCGCTCCCCTTTGCATTTCCGCCCGAGTTCCGCTCGCTGAGTCAAACCGTCCGTCAATGCTCGACGAATTTTCAGCGCTCTCGTTTGCACCGAACTTTCACCCACAATTTCAAAGTGGGCCCACGGTCAACGATGAGAGGACGACCATTTGCGGTCGAATTCAACTGCGGTTTTCTTAACCAAACGAAACGACGCAATGTAGGTGACATCATGTGATGACGTCATATATTGCATGCGGACCACGATAGCTGGCGAGAATCGCAAGGCACAGCTAGAAAGCCATGAGAAAAATATCTCCAGAGAAATACCGAGAATACCCTTCCTCTAAGCCTCATGGGTTCTGATCCATTACTATGATTAACTCGCTCCATAACACTCCTCCAAATGAATAAATGTTTTTTTATTCAACACAAATTTTAATCATAGAAATTAATTTTATTTATATTTAATATAAATATAAATATTAAAATTTAAAGTATTTCACATTTTTAAGTATTTTTTAATATTAAAATAAATTTCTCTCTCATTAAATTTAAAAAAATAAAATATATTTTTCACTTGTTCAAAAAAACTCGAACCAAACGAGATTATAAATAAAAAGATTTTATTTATTTACTTTTTTTAAAATGAACAAATATAATTTTTAGTTGTGTGAACGGGCACAATCTAATTGTATTAAATTTTAAATAGTTATGAACTTAATTTGTTTTTTTTTATTATCCAAGGTTGTTAATTATGTTATCACATTCAAAACTTCTAGTATTTTATTTTTTATGAACTCAATTTGAAATTAATATGTTGAAAATAAAATAAATTCAACTAGTAGTTGACTTATATATTTAAGCTTTTTAATATATTTTTTAAAATATTTAATATAAATATATATTTATATTCATATGTTTTTAGAAAAAATAAATATTAAAAAATTAACATATAAAAACACATGTTATATATATTAATTTAATAAAAATATTATATATAATATATAATATATAACATATAAATAAATATATAAATTTTTAAACTTAATTCAGCTCTATAATTAGCTTGAAGCAAATTCGACTTAAATTTGAAAAATTCATATTCGAGTTGAGTCATACTTGTTTGACTCTACTCATAAATAGCCCAATTAATTACAGTAAAATTCTATGTATGAAAAATATATATGTTAAAATTTAGTATATTTCATTTATGACTCAAATTGAAGCTGTACGGATAAAATATAAGTTTAAATTAAATTATCACTATGATAAGAAAATTAAGTTGGTATTAATGTGATACCAAAAACAGTTAGAATTTTTTTTGTCAAAATAAATTATTTTTTAATTACCAAAATAAATATAGATCAGGCTTAATGAATCGGATAAAAATGGGTCGATATGGACCCGACCCGCCAACAAGTTCAGCAAACCCGCACCAAACCACGTTCATTATCCTAATTGAGAGGGGCATATCGGTCATATCACTTAGCAGGTTCGGGCTTCTCCATCCGGCGACCGTGAATCGCTTCCTATAAATCACTTCCCCGCGAGTTTCACGCAGCAGAACAAGATCGATCCCCAGATTGATGGAAAAGGGAGAAAAGAACAACAAGATGCCATCTTTCTTTCGGCCGGCGCAGGAGCAGGCGGCCGGAATCCTCTCCGCCGCTCCGCCGGCGAGAGAAGCTGAAGAGGAGGAACGGATTGAGAAGTTCTACAAGCTGTTGGGAAACCTTAAGGCCGTAAGGGGTCAGTTCTGGAGGGGTGCTCCGGCGAAGAAGGTGAGCAGGGAGAGCCTGTTGTGGAAGCCGACTTTTGAGTTGGAGGACTTCACCGCCGCGGGATCCAGCAGCGGCGGCCGTGGGCGGAGCTCCGGAGGAGATGGACGGCGCAAGAGGAGCCGGAAGGAGATGGCGGGTGAGGGAGAAGAAAAGAGCTGCGTCGGAGGCGATCTTAACCTTGGCTTATGAGCGCTGCACTCATAGCAATAATTAAACCATGTAATTAACATCAAATTATATATTTTTTTTGGATCAAATCAAATTATAAATTTGGGGGTAATTTCACATTTATATTTAGTTAATTTAAATTATTATATTTTTCAACTTTACATTTTAATTTATATTTATTTAATTAATTAGGTGTCTTTAATATTAATTTTTAATAAATAAAGAATTCTAATTATTACATATAATATCATATTTTGTTGTAGTTGCTTATATTCTAAACTTAATCTTCAATGTATTATGTTTGAATCAAATTTAACTTGATTTTATTATAATTTAAAATTAATTAAGTTAATATATATATATATATATATATATATGTGTGTGTGCGCGTATATGAATATATTATATACAACATATATTGAGTAGAATAGTGTACAAGTACGCTATACATGTAATATATCTATATATAAGCGTTACAAAAAAATTATATTTATATACGTTCAATAGATGTAAAATAAATATGTGAATAAAAAAAATAAAATTAAGTAAGCTCAATTTAACTCCAAAATATACTCAAAATCAAATAGATTTTAGTTGACTTATCAAATTTAACTCGAGTTTAAATTAAGTTGCTTGTACTCAACTTATTATCAACTTCGAAAAAGCTGTCAAGTACTTATTGAAAAAAATGTAAATATAAACAACTCAATGGGATAAAATGCGATTATTTCTTTACTTTTTTTACAACATATATCCACCAAGTCTTTATTTGATTGGGTGAAGATTTATATTATGTTTGATTCCACCAGTTTTATGCTGGATATGGACTGCCTAACACATGTGTTTCTTATCCGAAACTTTAAACTGATTCATTTATATCTTCACTTTATTAATTAATGAACAAAATATAATCATAGATGAATATAATAACACATAAAATGGATGTGATCTGTCATGTGACCAAAGGAATTTTAGGAAGATTTTAGCGCAATATTAACTTGATATTATTTCATGGTATATAGAGAAAATAATAATTATTTAGCTTGTTAATGTGTTTGTATAAATAACTTTATAAAATATTTTAAAATTAAAACTTAAAGTGACACCTATATATTAAAATATTTAGATAATATAATATATATATATATATATAATTCTATGATAATATTGAATAAAACGTCTTCTTAGATCTGTGTATGCAATGGAGCTCGTTAAAATCTTACAATTCTATAGTTAGCTTACTTTTGCATTGTGTAGTCATACAAAAGTCCATTTCGTGCTTGATAAAAAGCTTTCTTAATGAAAGTTTAATTACATATATATTACGTAAGTATACAAAATCTTTGCTAAAGATTTAAAACTGAATTAACTACAACAAAATAGTATATTTGCGACTGACTTGTAATTGATCGCATATCAGTGACCGATTTGCGATTAATTGATTGTAATTCAAACATAACTATTAGATCTTATGCCTTTATTTGTGATCAAATTATGATCGAATCTTTGTAATTGTTATGGTGCCAGGTGATCCAGCCACTATAGGTATTTTGGACGAATTAGTCGTTAACCAGTAGCAAATTTGTGATTGACTAGTGTGATCACAAATTGGTCTTAACGCCTAAGTAAATTTAGGCAAGCCTAATTCTCCCCCTCTCCCACCTCTCTTTTTCCTCACGCACATGTGGTATATATAAATCGAGCCCTCCCTGCCTCTCTACCTTGTCGCAATAACCGTTGCCATCACTTTTTTGATGTTGTCGTGGAAGCCCGTTGCCGGAAGATAAAACTTCCTCCCAAATTCCTCTAATCTTCTTCTCGTGTCATCCTCTCCCACCTCAACTTCTTCTCCTTCATCTCCTCATTATTCTCTCTCCTACACTTCCTCTTTCGCTTTTTCTACGTCCTCCTAGTCTAAGTCGATGTCGGGAACCGGTAAACCCCGCCTTTCCCTTCTCTCTTCTTGTGGCAGAGTTGTTGGGCACTACTATAACTAATGTTGCGCAAAAGTAACCAAAAATTTAAAAACCAAACCAAGTCCTAATAATGGCTTCAACTTTGGTTCTATAAAAGCCCACAATTTTAGTTCCGTGTTATGCTTTTATACTATTAGAATATTAAATATTGGTATTAAATTTTTATAACCAAGAGGATACATTAAATTTATTATCATATGAATTTAACGGTAAACTTCTTTTATTTTTGATGCAAGAATCGATAATATAATTTTTAGAATTTAAATCTAAACTTATTGTATAGATGGAAAAATTCACTAATATTTTTAATAATACTTATACTTAAAATTTGTATGAATTTTTTTTAAATCAATGTAAAATATTTAATAATATATTAATTTTATAGATTATCTATAAAATTTTAAAAATAATACTATTTAAGCAGCAAATCTAGCTTATAGCTGCAGTTAAGTGGAATTAAATGATCTAAAAATTCATTTAATCGTTTAACTGTTAAATGATTGATGATTTTAATTTAAGCTTTTTGAGTGGAATTAAATGATCTAAAAATTCATTTAATCGTTTAACTGTTAAATGATTGATGATTTTAATTTAAGCTTTTTAATGTTTGGGATAACTATCTAGGCACCACTTTTGTGAGAAAGTTATTGCATAAAATATTTTTGGGATAATTACCTACATGCCACACAATTTAATTTTATTTATGTTTTACCCATCCATTCTTAGTTAATTACGCTATGCACACTCAAAACATTATAAATTTTACATACACACATTTTAACTTATTTTTATTATAACGAGTAATCATAATTTTTCAATAACCTAATTATAGTTAGATTACAAAAAATCTGAGTCGTTTATCATATTATTTTAAGGATATTTAAATATATTTTGAGTGAAAATCTTAAAATCTTAATGTTTAGGTGACGGCAAAGGAAAGAGACATCCGCGACGTGAATTGATTTTAGGACAAATCAACGCTTTAGTATGGTATTAATTAAGGAAGAAAAAAATATGTACCATCAATAGCAAAAATATAATTTTAATGATTTACTAACAGAATATTTTTTTTTTCAAATAGATTTTGATTAAGTTTTAACTCAAATGTGTGTATGTAAGATTTTGTAATGTTTTGAGTGTGCATAGCATAATTAACTAAAAATGGATAGATAAGACATAAATAAAACTAAATTGTATGGTATGTAGGTAATTATCCCAATATTTTTTATAATTTTGATAATAATTTACTTTTATTATAATAATTCTACATGATGTGTAGCATAAGTATTTTATCGAATAATATTAATTAATTAATTAATATCCCTCTGCATAAAATTGTGGTATAAATTAAGCATTCCCAAGTATAAATAACCATAGTAAAAAATTCAAATTGAGCTAAATTAGATCATATGTTGATAATTATGGCATGAATTTC
>KZ451895.1:940067-951612 GCA_002786265.1 Apostasia shenzhenica
TCGCATATGACCTGATCTTCTATTGTTGTTGCTAGACAAACAGTCTTTTGGTTGAGGACAACGCGGCATCCTAATTTTCAAGTAATTCATGCTCATATATGACTAACAAGATATTTAAAGCAAAATGTTTCATTAGGTAGTTTCCTACCAATAGTTTTGTGTAATATATGTAAACTTCCTTTCAAGAAAATTTGCACATGAAAAAATACAAGTAAATAATACTTTGTATCTGTATCTCTTTTGGCATATTTATGAAATATTTGTTATTCTGAAGCAAATAACCACAACAAAATTATTATCCTAGTCTGATATCTACAATTATAAATTTGCAAAGGTGCCTGAACTTGTGACGAAATTAACACAACAAATATAAAGCATCTACTAACAACCCAAAGATATAATAAACAGTTGTTTTACCCGCTATCACATTCAGATTAGTACTCCAAACCAAAGAAAGCAGTGTACTGGCAGATAATAAACATGAAAGAATTAAACACCTTCTCAGTTGTCTGGAACTTGCAGGCTCGTCAAACACAGCCAAAGTTTAACTAGTAAACTGTTCCGTCCGCTCAGAACACAGATTTGTGAAAAACCTGAAGGAAGAAACATTGTTGAGCTGGTACATTTATCTTTACATATCCGTGAATGTAGAAATCATGACACATCAATAAGTAATGGAAAGGCATGTTGGATCAAAAACAAACAAATATGTATGTTATAAAAATAAAACCACTGCAATAACCGGTAGCACCAACCTTCTTTATTGGCTTGATAACAGCAATTGCTTGTATTCACTGGCCGAGCAAGATGACAGAACCTCCCCAGCCAATATCTGCGGCAGCCGGCAAATCAGAGAAGGAAGAAGAGAAAGGAAGAAATCTTGTGAAATGAAGAGTAGTAGGGTTAATAAAGTTCTTACCTCACCGGAAATTTTTTGAGTGTGCATAGCATAATTAACTAAAAATGGATAGATAAGACATAAATAAAACTAAATTGTATGGTATGTAGGTAATTATCCCAATATTTTTTATAATTTTGATAATAATTTACTTTTATTATAATAATTCTACATGATGTGTAGCATAAGTATTTTATCGAATAATATTAATTAATTAATTAATATCCCTCTGCATAAAATTGTGGTATAAATTAAGCATTCCCAAGTATAAATAACCATAGTAAAAAATTCAAATTGAGCTAAATTAGATCATATGTTGATAATTATGGCATGAATTTCATTTTTTTTTCTTTTGATTCTCAAATTTCAAATTTATTATTTTCCAGCTAGTGCCATCCACAGTCCAATTGTTCTACATTTTTATTTATCAGCCTGCCACAATAACCATTTGTCAGTTATTAAATTTTTTTATTATATATGGCATTATCGATTTTCCAGTTAAGAATAAAAAATTACATAAAAATCCAAAGTTTCATGTCAAAGTGAAACAAATATACAATTTTTTAGGAACAATTATTGAAATATTTTTATAATTAACTCATAACTATTATTTAAATTATGATTTTTAAAAATTTATAAAAAAATCTTATATTTTACCAAATATTATATATAGGATCCTCCAATATTAAATTTAACAAATCTTAGCTTATATCTTTAATACTATTTTAAAATTTCTTTTTGTCGCTGCAAATTCTGTATTACTTGCCGCTGCAACCTCACCGCAGGCCGTCACCTCGTTGACGTCGCCTTGAGAGGGAGAGAGAGAGAGAGGGAGAGGGAGAGAGGGGTAGGCATTCGCATATTATAATAATTTCAAAATAAAAAATTTTTAGTAAATTTTTAAAAATTATAAACTAAACATTAATAATGAATTAACTATAGAAATATTTTTTGTAATTACTAGAAACTAAAATATATTTAAATAATAAGAATGATAACAAATGTAAAGTCCAAAAAAAATATATATATTATAAAGTAGATATTTTAATTTCTATTCCTTTGTTTATTCAAATTTCCTACCCTAGCAATACCTGTCTTTAGACCTATTATTAGACTTGAGAAATTTCATGATTATCAACTGTTTTTTTTAATCTTGATCCAACAAATATATATAATTTAAAAAATATAATTAATTTACTTAATTTTTATTTAGCAATAAGTGATAACAAGAGAGACTACCAAGTGGTTATTTAGAACTAAAAAGTAAATCTCACTCCAAAAAATTATAATTTCTAAGTAGCCCAAATCTCATAAAGAAAAAATCGTTGGTATCATAATTTCTCTTATTTTATTTATAAATTATATATTTTTAATCTCAATACAAAGTTGATGTAAGATGGTGAAGATTTTTTAACTTAATTTTAGTATAGTATTTTAATTGAATGAAAAAAAAGTGTTTGGTTTTAAAATCCAAAAAACTCGATCAACAAAAAAAAGATTCTTAATTGAAATCAAATTAATTAAAATTAGATTGATTTGATTTAGTTCAATCACAACTATAATTTTTTTCTTATTTTTTTAATCTAAGAAAATTCAACCTAAACCTATCCCACAATAACATAAAATATTACTAATGTGTTTTACAATCATTAAATTTAAAAATAAGACAAAAAAAAAAAACAAGTGAACAACAAACATAATTTTAAAAATGAAAATAATAGTATTAGCTTTGGATAGAAGGTAACAGATGTAAGAGTAAAAAATAAATATAGTAGCACTAAAATATAATTAGGTACATTATATGAGAAAAATATGAATTCTTCACATAAATCAAAACTAGACATATAATTTTGGGGTTGACTTGTTCTCAAAAACATTTTTTTTCTTTTTTTTTATGGATTGGCCTTGATAACATAAAATTATTTCCTACCAATTCAACTGATGCTTTGCAGAAAAAAAAAATATCCAAGTTTTTAATATCTAAAAGATCAATAATCAGAAGATCCCAGGGGTTCCTTCTTTTCAACTTGTCAAAAAGGATGAATTCGAGCTGTAAATAAATCAAATTTGAGCGAGTTGCTTCCAACTCAACTCGAAAAGTTCGGACTCAATTTGACTTTAAACTTACTTCAAAGTAATTATATTATAAATATATAAAAAACATTTAAATATGCATAAATATATACTATTTTTAATATTTATTTATTTGATTATTTATCTTGAGTTGATTTGAGCATATATACCGATACTTATTTGAACTTAACTCAAAATAGCTCATTGTTGAGGGAAGCATCAACCACATTATCCATGTCCCTGAACAAGTTCGATGCACTTGACTGGATTATGCCTCACAGCCGAATAGTCTGGTATGAGTGAAACAGTTTAAGGCGAACAGGCCACTTGCTGGCAGTTCTTGTTACATTATTGCCTTGCTCTCGTGCACGGTACTCAAACCTAGGAGTATGAGGAGATGCACTTCATCAATATTTGACTTAACAGGCAGCTTGAATAGTCTGCTCACTCTATATTAATAAGTAGTATCACCTACTCCGCCTACTTTATCTAATCCCCTTCTTATCATAAATATCTATATTTATATTGAGAAGAGGGTTCCTCGGTGACCAACTCTTCAGCTCAACAAACTAAATGTGACTATCGGCTAGCGCTATTTGCATACTCCTCTGCTCTTCGACTACAGCTATTTGGGAGTCAGCAGTGATCTCTTTAAATTGTGTGCAGTTTCCCTCTCTACTCTTTCCCTTTTCCAGATCAATCTCTCAGATAAAAAACTTTACTACCCTTTCATCCAAACTATAGCTTATATCTATGGTTTCTCCCCTAGTAACTGTTCCTACTCTTTATATAATTCGAGTTTGAAAATTTTGCCTAAGCACTTATGCTTGATTGGAACTTTGGGTCAAGCTCAAATAATGTTTAAATTTAACCAACTTTTGTGCAAGTTATTTCTACAGCCTACTATAGATTATTGAGAGGGTCAAAATTAGTATAATATTGCCTCTGAAATTATATAATAATGTTGGAAAAGTTTTGAGATATGTTGCTCTCTTTTGTTGGCCTTTTGAAGTTGATTATGAAGAATCCCAGCAGGCATCAAGTTGATCAAAATTTTGTTTGATTCTGATTTAGTATTCTGATCAAAATTTTAATATCTTCAATTTCATTAATTTCGATATAGATATTTGACACAAATTTTTAATTTTTGATGTAACAATCAAAATTACAAAGAATTTTGTCCAAAAACACTGGAGTTTCAACTGAAGTTGAAAAATAACTGATCAGTGTCGTATTATTCTTGACCGAAATCGAAATGAAATCGCCGAAATTAATAGTTTTAATTGAAACTTATAACTATGATCATGATGATGCGAAGTACGTTGATTATAACTTTATAAAATGAACTAAATATCATAAGCGAACTTAAGTGTCGATTTAAACTGATGTAGGCCAAAGACTGATCTTCTCACGAGCTCAAACTCAGCCGATTGTATGTTCATCGTCGATTGAAAATTAGTTGAGAAGCTGAACTCATTTTTTATCGTCGTGATTTCAATCAACTTTCTCTTGTGTGGGAATAATATCTACTTTTTATTGCGATCGACATGCAACTCTGATAATTACTATCTTGAATGCATAATTCATTCCAACTTATTAAAAATTAATTTTCATTTCGAGTAACTACTTCCGTGTAAATTTGAGTCAAATTCAAAAAATTAAAACATGAAATAGAGATTATCTCGTAAAAAAAAAAGATCAACTCGTTGAAACTTTTAACAAGAATAATTATGGAATAAGCTATTACAAATCCTCCCTAATACAGACAATTGGCCCTTAAAAGACTTTTTCCTTCATTTTTTAAACTATTATTCACTAGTTCAAGTTTTGCTTAAAATTTTAACATTTCATCATGTCTTCGGAGCAAATTTTTAAAATTGAGGTTAATTTTAGGTTGACCTTAATTCAAATCGATTAAAATAGCTATCCCAGTGCTCATACAATTACGCTATATTTCGTGACTAATCAAGCATAGTTGTCTCAGTTGGTTCCCACCAAAGGGAAACAATTTCATAAGAAAATTGAAACTCGCTCGTATTTTGTTTGATTTAAAATTATCTCGATTTTCTTTCAGTTTGAGTTAACTCACTCAAGAATCAATTCAACTCGTAATTGACTGAATATATATATATATATATATATGTATGTAGATTTTTTTTAAATATAATTGTGATATTTTTATATAATAATATTTTAATTTATTTAAGCTATTTGTCTCGTAATCTTTCTATTTTTCTCTTATATAATATCTGATATTAAATTGAACTAATTTATTATATATATATATATAATTATATTTTACTTTTAAATTAAATAAATTGATATATCGACTTGAATATATAAAAGTACAAATGTGTTCTTTTTATAACAAATATTACTTTATAAAAAAAATTACAAAATAATAACTTTTTACAGTTAGGCGAATAACTGGTACTTGCTAAAAAAATTATAAAAATAGTTATTTTTTACTATAAATTATAAAAAAATTATCTATAATTTTATCTAAATTAGTGAACCAATTTATTTTATCAAAAGAAATTAGAATCTATGCATGTTGTATATAATAGTAAATAAAAGAGATTCCAATACCATTTATCTTTCAATAAAGTAGAACAATTCTCGAGCTATTAACGCTGCCCGGATTAAATATACTTCTTTATTTTTTTTCTGCATTGGCGAGGACTTCGTTTTTATTTTTTAATTTTTAATTTTAATATTTTATTAAGTTATAATCACATCCTATTGACTTGACCCAATACAAATGACAAAAATTATAATCAGCACACAATAACAACCCATTATCACTACAATTAAGTTTGAAATTATCATAATCTAATATATTATTAAAAATTAATCCATTTTAATTTTTCTCTCTGATAGAACTATTCAATTTAATTAAATATATATTTTCAATAATATAATATATATATATACGTTATTAATCCTCTTCCCTCTTTCTATAGAAAAATTTAATTAATTTTTTTTATTTTCTAGATAATATAATTTTTCTTATTTACTTAAAAATTATAATAATATGTTGCAAATTTGAGACCTCTTAATACCCAAATGTATTCTTTCACTACTGGACTAAAAAAATACCATCATTTAATTTTATTTTATTTTTGTATTTGTTGAGTTAACAAAAAAAAATTATGATTTAGTTTGTGGTTTTTCTTGGGGGTATATATCAGCATTCAGCAATATGCATCTTTGGCTACTTTAATGGTTGACTCGGCATTGACTTGACAGGTCAAATTTGTGCCACATCATCATCTCTAATTAAATTTTGTCTCTTTTTGAGTAGAATCAAGTGTGCCATTAAGTTCTATTTTGTTGATTTAAATATCATTGTATTCATATAAAATTACTAAATTTATTTATATTTTGTATATTTACATATTTATTCTACATATTCATATATATATATATAACACTACATAATGTACTGATTATATTACTCCACTTTCCCTTTTTTTTTTCTTCTGTTTTATCTTAAAATATGTCATCATGTTCGTGAAACCGTGTAAGGCGACCTCTTGCGCGCGAGATGGCCGCGGCGCACAAACGCTGGAGCGCGAGGATGCGTGTAGGCCCCCCGTGCGGATGCCGCGTGCAGGCGACCCGCGTGCGGATGCCTTACTTAGACGCCGGCCACCAAGCGAGGGGTAAAATCGTATTTGAAAAAAATATTTTATTTTATTTTATTTTATTTTTTGATGAATCAATAGTATTCTAAATGAAAAACGTTGTGTTGTATTTGACTGAAAGCATTTTAAAAATAACTGGGGCCCTAGTAATTATTGTGGACCTCAACGACATATTTTAACATTTGTGAATTTTTATGGCAAATTAGATAAACCTCAAGGCCTAAGTGGAATTACCTCTATTATATCTATGCCACTCTTGTTTGCTTGAACAGTTGAACTAAGAATCAATAAAATATACATAAATAAAATATTTTATTTGTAGCCTTCATCAGTTCAGCGTTATCCCACAGTTATCCTACTGGGTTCCCCACTACTATAATCAGGCCATCAAATATTGATCGCTATTATAGGTCAATTATTGCGATAAATATGTTATTAGCCATTGCTGATATTCATGCTATAAGCTACTGGCCATCGGGGTTTGTCATACCCACTAAAGCTACTACTATGAGTATTTGAGTTAAGTTAAATATTATTTAATTATAATGATATTAGCCACAGTATTACTATTGAAATTTTAAAAATTAAAGAATAGTGTATATGTAAATAAATTTTAAATAATAATTAATATGTAAATATAATATTTTTATAGTGATGTACGTAATTGCACTTAAAAAATGCAAGCGATCATATGCTTATAAATCAGAATTCAAATCGCCGGCCCATTGCTGAAAAAACCCCACCCCGAGGCCCCGACTAATTTGCTTCTCTCTCTCTCTCTCTCTCTCTCTCTCTCTCCTTTTAGCCATGGAAGGCATCGCCGGTGACAAGAGAAGTCGGAAGGAGATCGGGGATTTTCCGGAGGCGAAGCGCCTGCGTAACGATGTCTTCTTGAATATTCTCGATGAAGATGATCGCGAAGCCGGGAATCGGATTAATCCGGATCCAGTCACACTGATGAGGAGCCGCGACGAGGAGATCTTGCTCCCAGAGCAGCCGGAGCCGGAGCCGGCGGAGGATGAATCGATCACGGTGTATAGCAAGGCTGAGATCGGGTATCTGTTTGATGCATCAGACGAGGAGCTGGGGCTTCCGCCGCCAGCGATGGTCTCGCCGACGGACGAATTCGGTCAGATCGGGGTATTTGGGGACGAAGCATCGCCGGCGCGGTGCGAGGGAGAGGCGGAGATCGGAATTTCACTGGAGGACTACGAATTATTTGATTTTCGCGGCTTCTGGCGGCCTGAAACACTGCCAGCTATTTAAAGGTCGAAATTATTACGCCCATTGTACGGTGCGTGTTGTTCATTTGCCCACTAATAAAACTGTGTTGCATGATGGAGAAGTTATTGGGTTCGGACGACGCACCGTCCGGAACCCAATCAGAGAGCGCCACGTGTGCCATACAGCTGGGTCCGGGCACACGTGGTGCCCTCTGATTGGGCGTCTGAACGGTGCACACGGCGCACCCAATAATTTTTCGGCATGATGAGCGGGTCTCATTACACACAAAACTTATCTATTAAATTGTTCGTTACATCACCAAAATACTAAATATTTATCTAAAAAATCGATATATCTTAAGATCAGTTGAATATCACATATATCTACCATATCTTCAATTTATATTTATTTGATCTCAAGTTATATATATATACATTTTTGGACTAATATCTATCTGATTCTCTGGAATAGGTCGATTGGTCAAGCAGATTGTACGATCCGATTTTCTACCAAACCGTCCAATCTTTTAGGCGAACGATTTGTTACAGAGATCAAACAATTACATCATTGATTGGTGTCTTAGCATTGTTTAGCGTCGTGGGTCTTGCTATCTTGTGTGGCATTGCATCATTGGTGGGCGAATGAAGACATACTCGGCACATCAGACGACAAAGTCAGAACAATTACTGATATTTATCTTTTAAAAGGATAATTGCTTATACAGTTGCATGCTGCAGTAAATTATGTTTTTTTTTAAAATATTTTATCAATTTATGTTTGACAAATTATGCTGTGCACGTTATAAACAATTAAGAATATTATCGTAGAATTTTTAAAATAAAAAATATATTAGACACAGCTACAATTATGGCATAGATGCAATTTTATACACTTTATAATTCTAAAATATAATTTATCAAATATATATAAGTAATATTTAAAATAATATATTTAATGTGATACATACATAATTACCCCAGTTTTTTAAATAATAAATTTAATCATAATTTTTGTTTGAAACTATCGCGAATGTTTTGTGAACAACCATATACACATCACTATATACAATTAAATATATTTACATATTAATAAACATAAATAATGTATTTATGCATTTATTACTCTTTAATTTTAAATATTAAACAATAATTACTTAGATTAACTTCTATTAAGTATAACAGTTTATATACAGAATAATTTTTAATTTTATACAGATTATTCTCTTCTTTTTTTTTCTTTATCTTTCTTCCTACTTCTCTCTTTCTCTCAAAATTTTCGATACAGGGGCATGTTTTAATAGTATTAGTGTTGCTAATGTTAGTCTTCGACAGCCATCCTCTCTTTTCATATTTTATTACAGACGATAACTTTTGATTGGCGTTAATCTTTATCTCGTTCTCTCTCCTTTTTTACTCGTATGGCCTCGTTTGGTTGGTGAATAAAAAGTAAAATTTGCCTAAATTTAGGCATAAAGCTGAAACCAGAAATTTGGGTGTTTGGTAAGTAGCCTAAAACTAGATTTTGTTGTTTGGTAGGTTGCTTGTCAAAAATCACAAATGACCAAAATTATAATTATAAAAAAATTAAATTTTCATCAAAGTAAAATTGAAACCTTACATTTAACTTCACTTTTCATCCAATACAAATTCGAATTTGTAAAATTACCTGTATTTTATGTCCTATGGACATCCGAATATAAAAATTTATTATTATTATGACATAAAATTTATAAAGCAAATTTTAACTTCACGTACCCAACGAATGAAACCCCGACCCATTTTTCAATATTTTTCTCCGGTTAATTGATGCAAGTTGTTAAAGGTAATACTATGATATTAATACTATTAAGTTATATTAAATTATATTATATTCATGTCATGTCAATAATTTAAATTTACAAATACCAAAACAATCTGTACTATAAATAATTATATAATATGCATCAATCAATGAATTACAACATCAACAATTTATTTTACATGAACAATCCAAGCTTAAATCAGATATTGTACAAAACATATCAAAAAATAGAATGACATATCGTAATACAAAACAAAGAAACAAACAACTTACTCATAAATGTAAATACAAAAATCATTTCAGTGTATTTGTGTAGTACATATATATGTAATATCAACAACATACTGTTAACAATTAAAAAACATAAGAATTTTTTTTTGGGATATTAACACTATACATGCAAAACACCAACTGACATAGAGAATAAGAAATATTATTTTTTCAATACAGTCCATAAATTAAAATTTTCACAAACAAAAATACATCAGTTATTTCGTTCTCTGTCTAAAAGTTTCTGATGTCGTATTCCTGCTAAAAACCCTGCTAGTACTGCAATGGTAACTTCAGCACCAAACTTGCCTGACGGAGTACTACTCTTCTCAACTGAAATAACTTGTTTCCCTTTATTTTTCACTTGCTGCCCATTGCACTGTGAAGCAATGTGCGAGCTAGCAGTAGTAAGCCTTGCATAATCTTCCATCTTCTGCTTCGCTTCTTCAACTGTTTTTACTTTGAAATAAAGTGCTCCCGGATACTTGTTGACCATAGCGTGACATTCCGCCCAACTAGTAAATATTCCTTCTTGCCTTCCCTTTAACACCAAGTAAAGTGACATCCAGGTTGACCTACATAAATTACTTCAAACAGTTTGAAAAAAAAAAGAACGCTGCATAATTATTTCAATATCACTTTTAACATGAAAAGTATATTGCAAAACTTGTAAGAAAGTCCATTCACAATAACAAGACGCAAAATTTATAAGGAATACATTTATGTGATTCATCTCAAAAGAAAATTTACAGACACAATTGCAAGTATGCGACCTCCGAACCTCCACATTGCAGCTATTGCAAATATTACATTATAACTGAATACAGATTACAGTACATACCAAACACAAACCCAAATAACATGTATGGGACCGACAGATTCAAATGCAGATCACATCCTCTTGAAATTTAGAACTTCAACATAACATTTCTTACAAGCAGGATTGCAAAGCAATAGAACTGTTAATAATGAAATTGGTAATACAAGTTGTGAAAAAGACATAGTTGATAGTCAAGGCTGTCAAATAGAGAAAGAATAGCACATGATTGATACAACCAGTCTTCATTACTGGGAACAACTACAAAGCATCGGTTTTGATCCCTCCTACTCGCGACTGAAAAAAAGATCTAACAAGTTTCATAGCCGAAGATGAGATCCTGAAAAAAAAAAGTGTTTGTAATTGAATAGATAATATAACGCGTATTATTTAACTTTTCAATTGTGATCAAAATACCTGTATGGGACGACCACAACTCAGCAGTTATTTGAGATCTGATTTCCTTGCTCAAATGTGAGTCTCCAATTAAAGGACAGCTGATTGATTCAAGTTCATCATCGATACCATGAACTGCCATGTCAGCATCATGACTAGAAGTAATATCTTCTCCTTCCAGATATTTATTAATCTCAGCATCACCTAAGACTCCTGTCATTATGTTGTGTAGAACACAACATACAATGACTATTTTAACTTGAATGGCAAAGGGATATGGTTGCATTTTAGCCAATAATTTAAAACGCAGTTTCAATATCCCAAATGTTCGCTCAACAACATTTCTAAGTGATGCATGCCTGTGATTGTACAACTCTTCAGGACACTTGTAATGTCTAGATGCTGGATTCTTAAACAGCT